>JAGPOW010003310.1:3077747-3093353 GCA_030014935.1 Caiman crocodilus
TTTTTTTTTTTTTTTTTAATAATACGAATAGCTTCACAACCTCAGTGCTGCACAGTATTTGGACTGTGTATTAGTCTTCTTGATAAGGCACTAACTAAAGACTACTTTGTTTCAATTGACACTGTTTGCTTTATTTGCATTTTGTATTTTGTCATCTGATTTCTGTATTTGTTCACTGATTTTTTTTTTTTTAATTTAATTTTATTTATTTATTTATTTATTTTTACAGCCTCAGCTAGTGAACCCAGAGAAAAAATCCCAGGAAGAATCCCCTCTAGGGATCAATGACCTTAATTCTAACTCATCACTGGCAGCAGAAGGTTTGTGATTAAATGAATAGAATGACAATAGGTTAACATATAGAGTTACCCTTACAGTAAAACCTGCATGCATTCTTGAATTTATGGCACTCTGGTGTATTCTACAAACTGTGTGTTGTTGGGGTGCATTACCGCTTGAATGGGAGGTCTACAAGAAGCACTGAATCAAAAAGTGTTCCTAAGTAGGTATATGATATTCCCCTCTAAATCAGTTCTGAATATCCCAGCATGATGTTAAAATGGCTGAGAAGGAAGAAATGGGGAAGAGAAGCACTGTGTTTTCCCTTTTCTAGCCATTTACATGTGAAATTATGGGTAATATTGTATTGTTTGCATTATACAGGAGCTCATAGCAGTACCTTCTTGCCTTAAGCTATGAATTAAGACTCTCTTGGCACTTTTTCTGGTGGTTTGAGGGTGCTAGCATTCTGGACAAGTTTCAATATGGACAATTACTCACTGTCTTTGGTATTAAATGATAGCTGAGATTTTGCTTGAGATGCCAATGTTTCAACTGTAGATGAACTGCCAACTGTGTATGCCTTAGATATAATGACTGCAAAGTTTATTCAAATTGTCTGAGATGAAAGACATCTGAGAAAAGTGACACCACTGTCTTAAGAAATTGGATATGGGCATCCTCCAAGACCTGAACCCATCACAGAACTGGAAGAATTTGAGGCTAGAATTTGCTGTTTAGCCATTTCTGACACAAATGGAGTTTTATATTCAATAAACATTGCAGGAAGCTATTCATTAAACATTTTCCCTTGAGTGGTGGTGAAAGGGAACCAGCAACATCAGAGGCAGATGTTGCCACTTGCACTGATGTGCGGTTGGCACAGCTGCACCCTTATCCTGCTACCGTTAGTGTTGTTTAAAGTGGCGTGCAAAGCAAACTAACTGAAGTGAAGCAGCCAAACCCAATCTTGGTTTCTTAGAAAGTCCCTGGAAATGCCATATGACAAATGCCAGCAATGTTAACCTCAGTTGTTCAAATCGGTTTCCTCTCTGACTCCCACTCCCATATCACTTCCTGCCACTGAGTTACATGATGACATCAGCACAGCCACAGGCTCATAGGTGATGAGCTCACTTCCTGCCCAGCTTTCTGCTTGTCTTCTGACTTTGGTAGAGCTCTTAGCATCACTCAAAACCACAGCCTATGCGGTACTTTCTTCTTTCTTTTAGCTTGAGCTGGATTGAGTACAGTTGCTTGAGGAATACATTTTCCTCCTGTTACAGAAACAGATATGATTGGATAAGCACCTGCTGTGGTGAGTGCAAGATGTTGATGCAGTGTGTGCTACTGTAGCATCCTGCTAACTATTTCTGTATGTTGTGGTGTCGAGGTGGAGATGTGTGTTCTCTAGATGGAGGTACAGACAATTATAGCAGTAGAGACAGGAAGGCTGCTGAGTCCTGGAGTAAAATGAAAGTGTGGCAGTAATACTTGAGTATACATAGAATGAAATCTGATCCTTATCTTGAGAGTAATTTGTAGCAACTTTTATTCAAATGATGGCCTGAAAATGAATCTGAGAGGTAGTCTTATACTGGACTCTTTTGTGTAAGGAAGAAATAATTTACTGGCTTTGAGTTGCTGGAGTCTTGATAGATGCAGCTGCAGCAATGCTCAAATGGCTAGCTTCTGAAAGATCCAGATCCACAGAACTGGCTCAGATGTAAATATTGACTACGATGCAGCTGTGCCACTGGCAGGATTTGCATTCTGCGTAATACAATGCAACCACTGTGAGATACCTTCCCCCACAAATCCTGTGCTGAAAGGCGGCAGGCATGTAGATGTCTATTAAGAGCTACCAGGTGAGGATGGAGGTGGTAGAATGGAAGTGAGTCCGGAAACTTGCACATCTTTGGGATTGTACCAGATAGAGCTCTATCTAATGTAGACAGTCCCTTGAGATATGAGAACTCTGTCAAGGCACAAATTCAAAAAATAAACAATGGATGTGATCTGATCGATTGCTTGTTGCCCACGTCTTAGGCTTTAGCAAGAAGGAAGAGAAAAGAGGAGGGGAGGAATCAGAAGTGTGCAGGACTTCTGTGATTCTGTACAGGGAGGAAGGCTGATGAGCTGGGAAGACGCTTGCAGAAATTGCAGTTTGTTTGCCAGGCCCCATGCAGACAGAACTCCTCCTCTCTCTGGTATTTCCAGGTCCTGGTTACTGGGCTGTCCGAGTTGTGTGGCAGTGGAAGGGGGTTTCCTAACAGCTCATAGCTTTTGCTTTGCATAGGTTTGTTGTTTTTTTCTGTTTCCCATTTTCTGAGATGACATCAACTATTGATATGCCTCTGGTTGCTTGGGCTGGGTGTTCACCTAGTGCTGCACTGAAAGACGAATGAAGCCAGGGTCACATTCTTCCTTTAAACCACATGTGAAATTTTGATTTGTTTACTGTTTCAATAATAAGTCGTCTTTTCTAGTGAAACAAAGGGGAGCCCCCAACTCCACAGTCAAGGTTGCCAGGACTTGGAAGGAGATTTTGATTTTGTTTTTACCCTGTCCATCTCCCATCATTGTTCGCTCCCTTGAACTCCTGCTGGTAGTCTAAGAGTACTGCCTGACTATAAGCTGCTTGTGTTACTCCTTTTCTTGTGCTATGTCCAGTTGCCATCCCAGCTTTCCTTGAAACATGGGGCCAATTGCAGATCAGAGGAATCTCACTGATCTTCTTTGGGACACACTTTCCTATTCTGGCTTTGTGGCTCATCAGAAACAAAGGGAAGAAATGATTGGCATGACAGCAGAGACTAGGCCAAGCAGATACCAAGTACCCTCTTGTAGAACATAGAGGAGGTTTGCTGGTGTGGGGATATGTATCTTTAAAAGCTTCTGGTATAAGCCCCTTTGAGCTAGATGTTACATTGTACAGGGGCTCCTGAGCAGTTGATCGAAGGAGGCTTCTGTCAGGTTCCTTGGAACAAAACAAATTAAGAAAACAGATGAAGAAAAAGACTGGAGCAGTTACAATCCTAGCAGAAGTGAATCTCTGAAAATGAGGAGGCCAACTGTGAGGAATGTGACGAGTACTGCACTCCTCATAAATATTAAAACCTATGAATGGTGTATTTTTTATCTGAGGTTACAAAAAGAAGATGAAGATGCTGAAGAGTCTGTAACTGACAGGAAACTGAAGAGCTAGTATTATAATTGGGAGGAATAACTCTCTGCTAAGACCACATTCTAGCTGGAATCTGGGACCAAAGCTTTGAGTTAAACTAAGGGAAATACAACATTAACCCTTGAAAAAGCAACTAGAATTTCCAAGTAAAGCAAGTATCCCAATCTAGAATGAAATTCCTGGAGGTATAACAGTGCTCAGACATTGTGGACATGACAGAGCAATGCTAAAATATGGTACAAGAAAGGAGTTGAGGCAGAAAAGCATGCAGAGCTCAAAGCTAGAAGCGCCAAAAAGTAGCACACAGCTGCATGTGTTATGAGAAACCCTATGAGCCAAAATAATGCCTGGGACTTGGTAAAAGTACAAGAACAGCAACAAAGCATCTCAAATAGCAAATGTGTACAGGTGATGGCAGAGTGTGCATAGAAGACACAAAGAGAATGGCAACAGCACCACTAGCTCAGAGGAATGCTGCAGAGGAGCAACAAACAACACTGCAGCAGCCAATGAGTGGAATATCAGTCTGGAAGGCACAATTTTTATTATTAGGTTAGACACAGATGCATAATCCAATATAATGGTGAAAACAGTGGAATTAAAATGAAAAGAGAATCCACAGACAGAAGAAAGTAAATGGGTAAAATGTAGGGTTTACAGTGGTGAGTTTGTCCCCGCTAAGGGCACTTACAAAGTGACTGAGTAAATAACAAAATGAAAACATACAATTAGTAATAGGCCATTTTTTCCTTTCTAGTACTATATTGGGTTAAAATCTGCCCACTGGTTGTTTGTCTCATCAAGTAAGAGTTCTCACTGGAAGGGTGAGAATCAAAACAATTAAGTAAAAGTTTGAGAGCATTTTGCAAAAAATAAGAAAGCACAAGAGTACAAAATACAGCCTGAATTAGCCTCAATTCCCACAGAACCTAAACTCCTAGGAAATTTTCCTTTACTCCAAGGTAGAGGCTAAAATAGGAGCTGCAACAGACTCATTGCTCAAGGAATCAGAGTGAGTGGAAGAGTCAACAGAGAGACTGTGCACCCATTTGTCTCCATAAGAAAAGAGACCAGAGTCTTCATTTGAATATATACCCAAAATAACTAAATAAATATGGTAAAAGGGTATTATTGACACAATCCTCTCACCATGGTATGATCAGAAATGGAAACCTGTGGTTTATGCACCATATAATTAACAAAAAGTGAATGCCAGCACCATCAAATAGAGAAGAAGCTCTTGGTTCCAAAATGATACCTTTTATTAGACCAACTGGAAAATCACAAGAAAACTGCCCTTCTCTTTTTTGGGATTAAAGTCTCTTCATCAGGCTCTGGGAAAAGTATAGATGGTACAAGATGGTAAAAAGTCCCCATAGGTAGGAAATCAACTTCATTTTTGCACAGAGGGAGCTGAAGATGGAAGGCAGTCCCTCTGGGTCCGTGAGAGTGTCTTTAGGTTATAGTTATGATAGATTTTATGTCTTTTTTTATAGAAGTGCTATCTGAAATTGCCCCTTAACCACTTGTTTGAAGGCATTTGCCAAGTATCCTTCTAATAGTACAGAGATTTTTTTTTTCAGTGACAAATCATTGATTTTCAAATTGAACACAAAGCTGTGAGAGATTTGGTGGCCATAGATATGCTGTATAAATTACATACATAACAATATGATCTATTAAAAGCAACAAAAAACTGTTTGGGCTCCAAAATGTGGGCAATAATTGCTAGAATTGATGTTGATGATGAGATGCAAAATTAATTAAGGCTTTTAGTATAGGATGGCCAGACAGCATACTCCTAGCACCTGTGTCACAAGAGATACTCCTACTTGTCATATGAATTTGTATCCCCAGAAGGATGTATATTATGGAAGAATAGGTTCCAAAAGGTCTGAACCAGTTTTTTAGCTAGAAGTGGTCTCAGATAGGCAACGAAAATAGCAGGATGAGATGGATAAGGCCTAGGCCATGTTACAACAAAAACTAATGCACTTACCAATACGTAGAACAAAAGTCGTGTTGACGTCCGTAGGGGAGCGTGACAGAAACCATTGAAGCAGTGCAGAGCATTGTAGGGATTAACTGAATGTTGGCTAATTCGTTTATTTAAAAGATTGGCTAAAAGTATTTGATAATTCACATTACATTATTATTCGTTGTTATTACTATTATATTTGTGTGGAATGGGAAGTTAAGGATGGGAACTGAGTCTTTAGGAGGCACTGGTGGATTCATTTGGAATTAGTTGTTGTTATGCAGGCTCATATTATGTATTGCTGACCTGTAATTGTACAACTCGGATACAGAATGAAACAAACCTCTGCCAGTCTCTTTGGGTCTGAGTGATCCCTGAAAGAACATAGTTGATAGTAGCAAAGGACAAAAGTTCCAAATGCAGGAACTCCTGCTTCAGGCAGAAATCCCACCAGTATCAAACTATGGCACAAGTACTATTGCCAGAAGTTATTCTGTGGATCACATTGAATGCTGAATATGCATGAAAAAAAATCATGATTTGCTGAATATATATGAAAAAATAAGGTGTGTACAGAAGGTATTGGAACAATTTAATTGTTTACTGAACTCTGAATTAAAAAGAAGTGACTTGCCCAAGGCCCACATAGGAAGCCCATGGCAGAGCCAGGAAGAGAAAAAATAGAATAGACAGACAAAGCATCAATTAATCAGAGACAAGAACGATACACCGAAGAAAAAGGGGTGACTAGAAGATGGACTGTATGGATTTTTGGGTTTCCTAAGGAATGAATCTATGGGAGTAGAAGCTTTAACTTAGGCACTTTTGGCTAGATTCTGTCCTGCCTATCTCCTTCTGTGACCAGGTAACTCACCACCCGGACATGAGAGAGCAGGTTGACATTGTATGCCTTGACTTTCAAAAGTCCTTTGATCTAGTATCCCATGATGTCCTTGCAAGAAAATTGGAGGATTGTGGGCTTAACTCTGAGACAGTCAGGTGGGTGAGAAACTGGCTGCAGTATAGGACCCAGAGAGTTGTAGTGAACAGATCTATGTCATCCTGGCAAGAAGTGGGCAGCAGTGTCCTGCAGGGGTCAGTGCTTGGTCCAGTGCTTTTCAACATATTTATTAACAGATTTGGATGTGGGGGTGAAGAGCTATCTGGCCAAGCTCTTGGATTGACACCAAGTTATGGGGAAGAATGGTCATGCTTCAAGATAGGCTACATATATGGGCAGACCTAGCCAGGCTGGCAAATTGGGCAGATCGGAACCTGATGAAGTTCAACTTTGAGAAATGTAAAGTGCTCCACCTCGGGATGAGCACCCCCCAGCACACATACAGGCTTGGTGGCACCAAACTGACTAGCACCACAAATGAAAGGGACCTGGGGGTAATAATATATCACATGAATATGAGCTGGTAGTGTGCAATAGCCAGTAGGGCAAATAATAATCTGGCACACATCAATTGATGCATCTCCAGCAAAACCAAGGAAGTGATTTTTCCACTCTACTGAGCAGTGGTGAGACTGCAGCTGAAGTACTACATCCAATTCTGGGCACCACCCTTTAACAAGAACATGGACAAACTTGAGAGAGTTCAAAGAAGAGACACCCATATGATCAGAGTTTTGGATGGCAAGCCATATGAGGATAGGCTGAGGGATCTGGGACTCTTTAGCCTGAAAAAAGAAGGCTGAGAGGGGGCCTGGTAGCAGCTTACTGCTACACTAGGGGAGTACATCAAGGGTTTGGTGAGCAACTGTTCACCAGGGCACCCGAGGGGAAAACTAGGAGTAATGGACACAAATGCCTGGAAGACCAATTCAGGCTCAACATTAGGAGAAATTTCTTCACAGTAAGGGTGTCCAGACTGTGGATTAAGCTCCCTCCAAAGGTGGTGTGATCGCCTACCCTGGAAGTTTTCAAGAGGAGACTAGACAGTCACCTTCCTGGGGTCACCTGACCCCAGTTACCTTTCCTGTTTGGTGCAGTGGGCTGGACCCAATGATCTTCTGAGGTCCTTTCTGGCTTTACAATCTATGAATCTATGTTTAAGTGGACTTAGGCATCCAAAGTCAATCTTATTCCACCCAGCTTAGGTCCCTGAAAAAAGTTAATACAAAAGGTAGGTAGGCATGTCCTTGTTCTCTTTGCCGCTTTTTTGCCGCCATGTGAGTTAGATGGCCATGTCTTACAAAAGTAGATTAATTAATGGATCTTCAGGATCTCAAGCCCAGTGGAACAGGATTACTACATTCACTTACTGCCTAATAGGTATAATAAAAGCTGGCCCTTTAGTCTTGTTCACATTCGTTTGCGTTGCCACTTATGCTGGTGTGAGTTTCTATGTGTCATGTCCTCTAGTGATGGAGTTGCTGCAGCCATCTTTTTATCTCAGACTTGGAAAAATGATCAAAACATTGCATAGGCTGATTAGAACTTAAATATAATTTTTGTTTCTGTAATATGGTCTCAGTCCTGACACAAACATTTACCTAAATCATCAATAACTAATGTAGTCATGATAGTTTCAAATATTTTAAGCCAAGAAGGCTGCAATCTGACGTAGTCTGAATACCTGCATAGGAAAACCAGAAAATGTCACCCAGTGTTTTTTGCACAGCTCTCTGAGCTTGTACTCAAGTAAGCATCACAGTATTCAGGTGCTTATTTCCAACTTTGGGCCTGAGGTAGTACCCAGCACATTTAGTGGACTTTACTGGCAACTGAACCAGATGTTTAATAAGATCCTTTGAGATCACCTCCTCAAAACTACCCAGTGTCATTCCTTTTCCTTCATTCCCTCCTTCTGAGAAACGTGGAGCTTCCTGAGTCATGCTTTCATGATAGCAACAACCAGTGGTTGTTTCTGACCAGGTAGGACTTAACTGTTGTTTTTGGGGGCTTTGTGTGTTGAATGTTTGGAGTGAAGCCCTTAAGGCTGCATCATGCCCAAGGATCTCATGATACTTGGAATCCTTTAATGTGATGCTGCCCCTGTAATGAGAAGGTGTGCGCAATTGGCTTACTGATTAGAAAGCTTTAATCCCCTCTTTCTTATGGTCTTTTTAGGCACTGCTGGAAAGGATGGTTACAGGACTGGCAAGACTGCAGGCCTCAGGAGATCTCTGAGCACCACTTCAGCTTCACCACAGTAACCTCCTGGATTAGGAAATAAAAAAAGCTTTTTTTTTTTTTTTTTTTTTTACTTCAAATACTCCCCAGCTATTATTTCAGCAAAGCCTTGCTATTTATCAAAAACACTGACCTCAATTATGACATTCAGATAGATATATTAGAAAAAACTGCAGTCTCCTTGTGAATGGGATTCTCTCACCTGGGTGGTAGCAGATCTTTGTAAGGATAGAATTCTCTTTAAAAGTCTTGGGTTTTCTTGTTTTTGTTTTTGGGGTGTTTTTTGGGGGGCGGGGGGGAAGGGTGCTGGGGTTTGTTTGTTTGTTTTTTAACAATCTTGTGCCTTTTGCCATTATAAATGGCCAGAGTCCCAGAAAGAAGGGATTTTGCCTTAATATCTTCAGAAATTTTTCTATAATTTAGTTAGACTGCCAATGACTGTACTCTCACAATAACCACTAGCATCTAGAGGTACAGGGGCATGATAGTATTTAGGCAGCAATCCTGTATCAGTTCCTGGATTGGCCTTGTGCTCATTTCCTTGGGTCAAAGGATTCTTTCCCCTCCATCCAAATAATAGAAGAAAAACTTGGGAATTTTCCTACTGCAGTGGACCAAGGCTCTGCTATGTCTGACATTGAGCAGTTGGCAATCTAAATACATTAGGGAAAAATGTAAGACTAATGTGTTATCTACTGTAATTGTGAAGTGTTTTTAAAATTTGTTTTCCCTTACCTATGAACAGCTTTTATCCTGAAACACGTAGGTTGACGACCTTATATTATTTTTTGTTTCAGTCATCAGTCCAGAGCAATATCCCATAACTAGTCTATAATCAGACCCTCAGGGAAGTAAATGAGACTTTTTTTTGCCTGGGTGAATAGAATACAATGAGTGAAGACCCCGACATTTTATTCTTCATCAATATGAGTATCTATAAAAAACTAAAGTGATAAAAGGCTACTTCCTTAATGAGTCTAAGGACTGCTAGTGGTATCAACTCCAAAGCTCCCCGATACATTGTCACCAGTGGGCATATCTACCTGGTTAGAAATGAGGTGTGTGGCGGCCTCTAGTGTTAAAATGATGCAACTCCCTACCTTTACATTTCAGGACTCCCTTGGGATACAACATAGACAGAAACAACAGCAGCTCTGGGTTCTTGCATGCAGTTGTGGGTCTCCTCCCTGGTTCAGGCTCATTTTTAGTGTCCCAGCGAATCTCTTCAAATCCTGGGGGTTAAGGGTGTTTTTCATATCCAGTCACAAAGAGCAAAATCCTATTGGTATTTTTCAGCAGTTGGAATAGATAAGTGCTTCATAAAATAAACAAAGTGAATATTTCAGTTTTATGTGACAAGATGTATAGCTAGACAATTTTACAATATATTAAATATATTTAAAACAACATAACTAGCTTTAAGTATATAGGAACATAGAAAGGAAATGTATAATGGCTGAAAAACCTGAACTTAAATAGTAATCATTCATAAAAGATCTTTTTCTTTAGCAGGTGTTGATGTAATGCACAGAAACGGGTGTGGATTATTAGGCAGAGGGTAACTAAATACGAGTAATAGAATATATAGCTTTTAACCTCTGCTCCTCAGATTAAATTGAGCCCAATTTAGCAGTGATTAGGGCTCTGATCCTGTTATTGATTTTAATGCCTTATTTGTTTATTCTAATAGTTCAGGGGTGAGCAAAAGATGGCCGGTGGGCTGGATCTGGTCCACCAAGGGATTTTATTCTGCTCACAGCAGTTTCCTTGGCATTGCCCAGCCCAGGCAGCCTGGACCTTTGCAGGTGTAGCTGGTCCTGCCATCCCTGGGCATGCAGTGGCAGTGTGGCAGCCACACTTCCTTCCCAGCATTCCCCACAGTGGTGGCTCCTTCCAGCTGCTGCTGCTGGTCTCTACTACTGCTGCTGTACCTGGTCCTGCTGCCTGGGCACCCTCGTCAGTCCACCCCATGCCTGCCATCAGGGGGCAGGGCCTGCTCGGCTGGGCAGTTGGGATGGGGCCACAGGTAAGCGGGAAGCGGTATCTGGCAAGTGGGCCAGAGGCAAGTGGGGCTGGTGTTGGAAATGCAGGATGGTGACGGCATGGGGCTGGGGCCCAGGGCAGAGCCACGACCTGGTGCCCACACACCCCTGTAACAGGTGCCAGTGTCATGGGCAGGGGTATGTGGGGAACAGATTGCAGCTCTGCCCTTGGCCCTGGCCCCGTGCTGTCACTGCTTTGGTCCTGATCCCAGCCCTACCCACCCATCCACCTGGCTGAGCACTCCCTGCCTGTGCAGGTCAATGGCTGGTCTCCATGGAGACCCCTAGATCACCCAGCAGCAAGAGTGTGGGGCCAGGCCCCAGGACAGAGCTGTTTCAGGCTAGGATGGGGGAGGAGGGTGGGCTGCTGTCCTGGCACAGCAGGGGAAGGGGTGTGTTGCTAACCTGGCCTGTGACCGCTCACCAACACTTCCTAAGTGTCCCCCCAGCCCAAGTAATTGCCCACCCCTGTAATACTTGTTTCTGTTTAACGGTTGCTTATGGTAGTCTATATGGAGCTTGGTGGTCTTAGTGAGCTCTGTTGGCCCTGATGACCTCCTATTCAAACCATCTTACCAAAGAAGCCATGGATTAAATAGACTTTGGAGGGGCTAAACTTCTCTGAGGCTGTGGTGAACCATCATAAAAAATGATGCACATTGCTGGAAGTGGGAGAAGACTGTACCCTACTTATAATGCTGTCCCTGCTCTGTATGTACATAGAGCATGTTCAGTATGAGCCTGGAAATCCATGGGGCAGCCTCCCTTTCCTTTAAAGGTATAAGTACATTGAGGTGTGCCAGGTGAACAGAAGAAGAAGATTACGGTAAAGCAAGAGATAAGCAGTCACCAGGGGGTGTCCCAGCCACCCCCAAGACTAGCTTTTGTTGCATTTGCTGTGGTAGGAAAAAAGTCTGTGATTTCTACCCTCCTGCTCCAGAGGAGCAATGCTGAGCCTTTGGAAGGGGAGGAATGAGCATGTTTCCTGCTGCATTTTCCTTAAGCCTTTAAACACTTCCATTGCCACCCACTCCTAACTTCAAATCTGAATGCAGTAGCATACTTGGCAGATCTGTAACCTATGCTACATTCCACTAAAACATCTGGTTGGTCACCTCAACTCAAAAAGTCAACCTGGGCTTCATGTCAAGTGGATACAGTAATCCAGTGGTAGTTCATCTTGAGACTTGAAAAGCCATTCTGTCTGGCCATGGATGGAAATCCATATCAAGTTCTTTACTTGACTCCAAGAGACCTGTGAATCCTGCCAGCCAGACTTTAGTGCAGATTTAGCTAACTTTCTTCACCTGTGACTGGCAAAATGGCAGGCCAGGATTTTCTCTCCACCCAAATTTGGAGTGCACACTTGTACAATATGTGGGTGTTTAAATACCATGAATGATGCCCAAACATTGTCATTACATTTATCTCTATCTCTCTCAGCTGGTGTACGTGGAAAAATGCAAAGAGGAGGTGAGGAGAGACTAACTGTTGTTTTAGAGCTGAGAAATCTTTGTTTTCAGGTGGAGAGAACCACTTCCCTGGCACATGGTTGTCATAAAGGATTCTCTGTCTTGTAAAACTGTTTGCTCTGTGCTACCTTTTTCTTTTTTACTCAGTAGGCATAACAGTTGGCAAAAAAGGCTAACACAAATGAATGCAATGGGAACAATGAGCAAAATTCCATACTGCTGGGAGATATTTTGCCTGTGAGCTCCTTCAAAAATGTGCTGTGCTGTAAAACTTTTGATCTGTATTTTTTGTTTCAATATTTATATAGAAACTGGGAGCAAAAATATGGCCCCATCAGTGATGGGGATATGATTCCCACCGCCTTTAACTGACCCAGGATTTCACCCTATAGATTTAGTAGTTATTTAAAAGGTGTAGATTGTTTTTTATTTCCTATATATTTAACATTCCACTTTTACCCAAAGCAATAGGGTCAAACAAAATCTTGCATCTGAAATTTTTGCTATGAAATCAGGTCAAATATATAGGATCTTTGAATTCAAGTCAAAATAGCTTTGGGATTATGGTAGATCTGTTCTGTGAAACTGTCAGCGGTGTGAGATTGTGACTTTGTAAACTGAAAATCAAGGTGTGGTCGAGATCCGCTTTACCTCACTCTTAACATTTGTGAGATTTAGATAAACACTTCTGGTTTTGACGTAGGCATACAGGAAGCGTCATTTTGGTGTTAGTCTTTGATTTCATTATTAATAAAGACATAAGTTTCAGAGTGTATTTACTTTTGGTTTTCCTCAGTTTTGTTCCTTCTTTATGTACAGTAAACCTAAAGACAGTAGAAGGTATCTGCACACCACAAGACTCTCAGGAGTTTTTCTTCATTTCTTCCTTCAACTGATTCAGAAGGTGGGATTATTGAATGATCAAGTCTGTATGGTGCAGTTCCTGGAGGTACACTAAAGTGATAAATAATGTAGGGGTTAGCGACCTGTCAGTAACAGCATACTGTAATTATGCAGTTCACTCTCCTTGGGCTGGAGGTAGCAGCTGATGGAAGCAGCTACTCATGCATTCTCACACAAACCTGCTTGGCAGGCCAGATAAAATCTCTTTTGGCTTAATCTGAATAATTAATGCTGCTTCCCTGAAGATGCATACACAGTGTCCCCTCCCACTTAACTGTATGAAAGATAATTTTCCCCAAGTAAGTCTGCTTTACTTCACCATGTTCACTGCCACTCTAAGTCCACAGTCAAGAACGCTCAACTCCCATCTTGCAGGTCGGATCTAGCCTGCAGAGTCACATCATTCGGCTTGCGGGGCTCCCCATTGGCTGGAAAATTTAATGGAGAAGGACCAGTGACAATTATCACTGCTTTCTCACCCCTTGCTGCCTAATTTCCAAGTCCTGCATCAGGGCCAGACCTTTGTCACATGACCAGATCTGGCCCTGGCCTGCACTACCCACTAGATCAGGCCTCTGCCACCCCCATCTCTTGTACTGGATCAGACCCACAGGATGAATTCAGCATCACCCATTTGGTCCACAGGGTGAAGAGGTTGGCACCACTGCCTTATCCCTTTATACAAGTATGGACCAATAATATAATGTGCCTGGCCACATCATCCAGCTCATAGGGCTCTTTATGGGTCTGGAAATTTGGCACCAGGGGAGCAGCTACTAAGGCTTGCTACTGCTCCTGTGCTGCCAAGTTCCTTGACCTGGGGGGAGCCCTGTGGGCTACATGACATGGCCATAGGTTGAGTATACTTGCTCTACTAGATACTGCCATGAGACGCTCAGTTCTGCTCCAGCTTCCCCCTAGCTTTTGCTCAGTTCCACAGTGATTTTAGAAGAGGTCAAAGTAGAGATGCTAATAAGAAGAAGGACTCTGCTCTGAACAGAGAAGGACTGAAGTCCATGTCCTTCCTGATGGATCTTGGGGATCTGCTGGCCTGGAAGTAGGCCTGTGCAAAGCAGCTATTATTTGCTTCAGATCTGGATTCTGCTGATTCAGAAGACAGTGATTCAATTATGTGATTTGAATCACTGCCCCAAATCGATTCAGAGATTCGGCTGCTGCCAAATCTCCAAATATCTGTATCAGCCAAACCAGGCCTATCCCCCACCAGCTCTCTCAGCCCAGCAATGACTGCCCCCACCTACCCCAGCCCTGTTGCTCAACAGGTGCTGCTGGGTGAAGGGCAAGCCCCACTGCCCCACAGCGTGTCAGGGGCTTTGCACGAGCCCCACAACTCCAGCCCCTCCACAGGTGCCCTACCTGGGCCAGCTGTGGCCCTTTAAAAAAAAAACAAACCTGAACCCCACCCCAGACTCACCATTCCACTGGTGGGCGGTGAGCCCCGCTGCCCCATGCCATGTGGGGGGCTCTGCATGAGCCCCCGAAACCCTGAGGCTGCTGTAGGAATGGTGAGTCCTGGAGATTGTCTCCATTTTTCTTTTTTCTTAAGGGCTGGAGCTGGCCTAGGTGGGGTAACCGTGGGGGGTTGAGGGGGGTTTTGCAGAGCTCCCCATGCAGCATACGGCAGTGAGGGCAGCAGGGATTCCCCCCCCACAGCAGCCAGTGAGCACAGGGGCTTTTCATAAAGTACAGAGCTGGAGCGGGGTGGGTGAGGGCAGCCATGGTAGGGCTGGGCGAGGAGGGGAGGTGAGGGGAGGCAAGGGGCTCATGCTCATCCTCCCATGGTCCCCTCCCTTCTCCCCTACTCCCCCACCCTTAGTATTTACCAGCTTCGAGTCAGATGCAGCTTCCTGCTGCAGCCATCAGGGACTGCCCCAATCATCAAAGCTATTCAAATCTTTGCTGAAGATTTGGAGAGCTTTGAATTGATTCGGACCTTTAAATTGGTCCCCTGATTCAATTTAGATTTGGAGATTTGGCCACCAAATCGAGCTGAATATCCTCTGAAATCGCCACCCAAAGCTTTGCACAGCCATACCTGGAAGGTCTCACCCCACTCTGTCTGCTCCCTAGGGCATGAGATACTCCCTGCAGAGAAGCACACAGCAGAAACACTGCCAGTTCAATATTGAAGAGCCTATTTCCTCAATTTTCCACACATTCCTTGGCAGGCAAGGTTCTTTGAGTAGATGTGATATCTTTCAGCTTCTCTCATTCTTGGAGTCTCAGACCAGCAGAGACTCCCTATGCCTGAAGAAGGGTGACTGCACCCAAAAGCCTGCTAAGAACTTTTTTCCAACTACTCAGTTGGTCTAATAAAATATATCAAATCTAACCAAAGAACCTGGCCTGCCTACGTCTTTAGACCAACATAGCTACAACCAAAAACCCTATACCTTCTTTGCTATTTCTGCTGGGGGTAAGAGATTCATAGATGTTAGGGGCAGAAGGGATCTCAATAGATCATCGAGTCTGACCCCCTGCACAGGCAGGAAAGAGTGCTGGGTCTAGATGACCCCAGCTAGATGCATAGCCAACCTCCTCTTGAAGACCCCCAGGGTAGGGGAGAGCACCACCTCCCTTGG
>JAGPOW010003310.1:3093453-3179885 GCA_030014935.1 Caiman crocodilus
TTTGCATTTCTCCTTGTTGAATTGCATTCTGTTGTTTTCTGCCCATTTGTCCAACTTGTCCAGGTCTGCTTGTAGTTGTTCCCTGCCCTCCGGCGTGTCTACTTCTCCCCACATCTTTGTGTTATCCGTAAACTTGGACAGAGTACACTTCACTCCCTTGTCCAGAGAGTTTTGCCTTAAGTATAAAGTATACAGCTCTAAGCACTGATTCAGTTGGCATTGGATATATGTCCTCAGCCTTTCTTCCTGGGAAAAAAATGGGAGGAGAAAAGACCAACAATCACATCGAATATCATGTAAATACTTTAATTACATCCAAATACTTAAAACATAGAAACACTTGAGTTCAATTACATCTTAATGCTTTTACTAAATGCTATGTATACTTTCAAGTACTGGGTAAGGAGGTGGAATTACACTAAAAGAATACTAGAGTAAAAATCCAGCAAATACTAGTAATATTCTTTTAGCCTCATAGTTGCATTTCATTGATGTAAGATCTTCCTGCAGAGGGCAGAGCCTGTGTATACCAGAGAAATGTCTGAATGGCATTTCCACCTTAAGCTTTTTAAATACATATTATTAATATGTACCTTAGTAATATCACAGGACAGACAACATGTGTGTTTATACCAGATGAATGGCAGGCAGGTGCTTTGTTTGGCCTAAAGCAGGGACATCAAACAAATAGCCCACAGGCCAGATTTGGCCCGCAAAGCCCCATCATCCATCCCCTGCAGTGCTGGCCTTGGGTCTGATCAGACCCACACATGGTGTGGGTCCAGTCTGCAGGCTAGGTTCAGCACACAACTCTCTCCCGCTCCCCCAGCATACTTGTTTCAACAGTGGCTTCAGTCAGTCTGGGACCAACTCTGTGTGCCCCATAGATCCCAGAGTGGCTGGAACAAGCACTGCATGCTGTGCAGTATAGCCAAGGCAGCAGCTGCACTGCGTATGGTGGCTGGCCCACATGGATTATGCTGTATGTGGTGCCCACTGTGTGACACATGCCACATACGACACCCGCTTCAGCCAGTCCAGGACCTATGATGCACCCAGTACTTTCAGACACCATGCAACATGAATCCTGGACTGGATCTGTATATGGCACAGTATTAGAGCCACTGGAGTGGGTACCACAAGCGGTGCAGTTTAGCCAGGGTTGTTATGTGTGCTGTCAGTGCAAGTCCCAGACCAGATGGAGCAGCCATCAGATCAGGTATGTTCCTGAGGGGGAGGGGGATGGAGAAGGGGTCTATGGACCCCATCTGGTCCATGGCCCAGCCCTGCACCACTCCTCTGGCTGGCAGGGCCAGATGAGGTTGACATCCCTGGCTTAGGGCCTACAATTGCCTAAACATGGCAAGGATTTGGGTTCTGAGCATCTCACAGTGTGCTGCTGTTCATAGGAACATGATGCAGTTCATTCTCCTTGGGCTGGAGGTAGCAGCTGATGGAAGCAGCTACTCATGCATTCTCACACAAACCTGCTTGGCAGGCCAGGTAAAATCTCTTTTGGCTTAATCTGAATAATTAATACTGCTTCCCTGAAGATGCATACACAGTGTCCCCTCCCACTTACTTGGGGAAAATTATCTTTCATACAATTAAGTCTGCTTTACTTCACCATGTTCACTGCCACTCTAAGTCTGCAGTCAAGAATGCTCAGCTCCATAGTTGCCTTTTTCTATAGTCATTTAAAATTCCATGGTTTTGATAATCATTCTTTCAAAATTGATAGTTTTTTGCCTGATCACTCCAATTTTATTTAGTTTTATTTTGTTTTTTTTAACTGCAGAATATTGTAGTCCTAAAAGCATCAAAGCCTCCTTGCAGCTGCAGCTGAAGTCTACCCAGAAGGACTCTGGTACAGCTGCTGGCTACTACTCCTGACCTGACTGAAAATGATATTAGAGCTCTGGTGGCTGCATGCTGTGATGTATCTGGCTCAGCTCCTCAAGTGATGTAACTTGGAGTAGATTTTTTGAAGCCACGTTCACACTCTCCATTGAGACCAGTGGAGGTAGGCTAGGTTACACCAGCTGATACTCTACCCATTTTTTTCACATCTCCACCCCCAAGTCATCAGCAATCCCTTATTAGTGTTCCCACTAGCACTGAGGTGCTGGGTTGCCTTCTCATGATTCCAGTTGTGTTGTCTGGCTGTATAGTGAGGCCCTTTCCCAAAGACCCCCAGGTTCAAACAGGATCCTCAAGTCCTCAAGCTTTTAATGGTAAAGGGAAAATTGGGGAGGGAGGGGGAAAGGTCTGATCCCACAATGCCTCAGTAAGGTGAGCAATGCCGGTAAGGATGGGTGAGATGTTTCTATAAGGACTTCTCACAAGAGAGCACTATAGAAGTAGACAGATAAACAGGTCTTAGCACTTAAAAAAGGGGGCAAAATACAAACATAATTTGAGGGGTGTGAACTGGCTGGCAGACTCCAACTTGTGCAGTTATGTTGAGTACCCAAATTGTTAGACCCTTTTCCAGCCCATATCTCTCTGCACAATGATCCTTTCTAGGAACACATTAAAATTGTGGCTGCCACTGCAAAAAGTGAACTTCTTACTCTGAGCCCTGGAGCAGGTTCTCACCCTAGCCGAGTTCATGGATAAAATCCAGGTTTGGATGACAAATGCATGCATGCCAGAAAACCCAGAAGAGGATCAGTACCTGGACAGTGCTGATGCATCTATGCAGGCACTGTATGCATCAGTGGGACAGTTAGATTTGGTGCATATACCCAGAGTAACCCAAAGGAACACACTCATTTGGAAATTTCAGTCTACCTCTTCCATGAATATATAAAATGGGACTTTTACCCAGCAGGTGGAAGGAGGCCACAGAGGTCAGCATATGATGAATAGGTAGATGCACACTTATTTTCTAGGTTTCCTCAGAGTCCCACTGCAGTTTCATAGCTGGGAAGGGAAAGAGAAGATGGGGTGATCGCCTTAAGATTTGGACATCTTGGAGAACATGGGTAAAGGGTTAATTAGCCAAGACAGAGTAAAGTGTGGCTCATGCTGCCTCCAGTACGTAAACTAACTCATTTAGAGCTAGCTGCGGTTTCTTTGCACAGCCCTATCTTGTGCCAAATAGGTATGCAGGTATGCTTCAGAGATATGGTATTCCTCTGTACAGACCTCTGTAAAACTACTGCAACACCATACATGGCCTGCCACTCACTGCTGGCATTCCCCTACTGGCTGCTTGTCTAACTGCACTTCTTCTTGGTGACTGCCAAAAGGCTTTGCGTATGAGATCACCCTGTCTGTACCCAAAGCTAAGGTGGCCAAAGCAGCATAGCTGTACCATGATCCATGCCACTGCTTCAGCCCATAGGTTCTATGGCATTCTTCCCTTCTGGTATCAGTTGAAGGCACTGCAGCAGGAAAGGTGCTTCAGCATTAAAGGTGAACTGAAAGACTGTTTTTGCCCGCCAAGACCCAAGTCTAAACTTGCACTTCTGCATCAGTGGATGCAGTGTTGTTTCTTAAAGAGGAGTATTCTGCTGGACACATGGCAGAGAGTCGCCTGCTTCAGTACCAGAAGCACAGAACCTTAAATGCAGCTTCTGGTGGGTACATAAATAATGCTTAGATTTCTAGTAACTACTGATGGAGGTGTATTGATGTTTAATTTTAAGTCTATGTACCTATATTTCTCCTCAAAAAGGATTCTGTTCCCCCTCTCAAGACTTGGCTTTGACGGGGCTTTTCTCAGCCAAAGTAGAGGAGTGGATGGGATAATATCAGCATCCATTTTAATCATTCAGGCACTGTGGTGTTTCAGCATCAACACAGGCTTAGTAGGGCAGGTTGGTGCCCAGGGCACTTGCAATGCACAGGGCAGCACTCAGGCTGCTGCAGTGCAGATTGCAGTGGTGCATTCAGCCACCACTTCTGTGGTGGCTATATTTGTGCCTGTCCACAAATGTGAAGCCTGCAGCAGCTGACCTAGTGCCCCTTCCCCCCAGTTGCACTATGGTGTATCAATCACTGTCTCAGCAACAGGTGGTTTTGCAGGCAGATATAAGAGCTCTTGGCCTCTAGAAGCTGAATGGGTCCCCCTGAACCCTTGCTGCATCACTGATTTAAGACATTGATTAAATGTCAAAAGAGAAAATGGTTCAATCAGTTATTTTTCCAAAGCCCTCAGTTCACCTTTATAGCCAATAATGCCCAGGCTGAAAGTCTTTGACACCATCCTCTGTATATGTTTATGAATAACCCACCTGGCACAAGGGTGGTGCTAAAAGCAAGGGGGATAATATTCATCCCTGGAGATAGTACTGCATGCTCATGGATGCTGTCTAGCAGGCTGCCCTAGCTTCCAGCTCAAGGGGACTCTGCCTTCCCTCAAGCATCTGTGAAACCTGCTGCCTCTGCAGGCCACTTGTGGGGAGATGCTAGTGTCATGCTGCAGGACTCTTCTGGGGATGCTCTGGCACAAAGCCAATGGGAGAACCCTTCTGAACATATACACCCCTCCCCACCACCCCTGTATTCATTTCAAATTAATTTGTTCAGAGACCAATCCATCTCTGAATGTTTGCATTTCCATTAGCACACAACTTAGAGAGTGCCTACTGCCATCACCCCTGAAATCTGGGAATGACAGTTCAGGACTTTCAAGGGGCAATGGATGCATCAACAACTGCTGCAGCCACCATCAAGTATTTGCTTCCTGAAGTGGGTTCAGTACCCTGCACTTTCTCCCCAGGTGCAACACAAACCAATAGGGCAATCAGCTGGGCTCAGTGATGTCACCCATACTTGTAGTAAGTTCTTAATTGGTTGGTTCTTTGGCTATATCCTGTCCAATCTCAGCACAATTCCAAAGCAGGGGCCGTTATTGTTCATGCATTGATGGCGTTAGCAACATCTGTAAACACAAGACGGCTGGGTCTCTGGAGGGCTCCTTGATTTGTCAGAAGAATCTGCAAGGAAGCAGAGAAAGGTGGGATATGCTGCAAGGTATCATACATGGATTCACCCCCTTACATGGGTCATGCCAGGAGGGTCAAACATAAGGCCTGTGGGCTGCATCTGGCCCACAGAGCCATACCATCTGGGCCACCAGTGCTGCCCCTGTGTTTGATCAGAACCACAAGGGGCTCAGTGCATGCCAGTGGCATGGGGTCAATTGCCTTCTTTTCCCTTCCCTCCCTTCCACTTCCTCCCTTCCACTTCCCCATTCCTCTCCCCCAGCATTCCTGAACTAATGGCATGTCTGGGAGCATGGCTTGGAACATGGATCCCAGAGTGGCTAGAATGGGCATCATGTATGATGGTCTGACCAGAACAACAGCCGCACTTCACATAGTGGACACTGTATCAGACATGGCACCCACTCTGGGACACATGCTGCATATGGTTCCCACTCTAGCTGGTCTGGGACACACACTGCACACAGTGCTTGTAGGTGCAGTGTGCAGTGCAGGTCCCAGACTGGCTAGAGTAGGTACCATATGTGGCACAGTCCCAGAGGTGCTGGGGTGGGTGCCACATGCAATGCAGTCCAGGTGGGGTGGCCACTACGCTGCATGCGGAGCATGTTCCAGCTGCTCCAGGATATGCTTGCCACACAGCATGGGTTTTAGACTGGATGGAGCAGTCACCAGATCAGGTATGCTGTGGGAGAGGGAGAAACAGGAGGAAGAAGAGGAGGAGAGGGGGCCTGTGGGCTGATCTGGCCTGTGGAGATGGCCTGTGCTAATCATTCAGCCCACAAGGCCAGACAAGTTTGACATGCCTGGGTTATGCTGATTAATGTGGTTAATGAGTGTGACACTGTAACAGGGGGAAAGCTCAGGGCCAGATCTCTTGCCCATAGAAATAGGTGAGTGGGTTGGCATGCTGCCCAGACTCGTCTGCCATGACTTTGCTGTTTTCATAAGCTGTTGTTATAATGCAGGAGACTGCCTATTACTGCCCTGATACCATGGGCGGTATCTGTGGCTCCATTCCTCCCCTACACTGCAGCCCAAGCCTTTTAGATGCCATCCACATGTTGTAATTATATCCCAGCCCCTAATTCCGACATCTCTCAATGGGCTCCATGTCCCTCACTCATACTGGGCTCCTTGCCCCTCCTCCCCACACACACAGTTGGGGCTCCTAGCCTCTGGGCTCCTTACCTTTCACTAGGCTCCACTCCCCTTGCCAAACTCTGGGCTCCTTGCCCCTCATTTGCTCTGGGCACCTTGCCCCACTCTGGGCCCCCTTTGGTCCTTCTGATCTCCTTGCCAGGCTACCCACTAGGATGTGGGGAAGCAGGTTAAGGCACCCCTACCCGCCTTTCACTGGGGTCATAAGTCTTGGCATTTCCTAAGGTCTCCCATACCACTAGGAGCTCCACTAGGCCATCCACTCCCAGCAGGGTGCAGTTTTAGGTCATGCCAAGGACCAGGAGCTTCCAAACCATCCACATTAGTTCCTGCCCTTACCTCCAAGGTTGTTTCTTCTGCAGCCCAGCTAGGCAATATTTCTGCCTGGGCTGGTAGCAACAGACTGCAGCCTTTATATACTAGGTTCTAAAAATGGCTGCCCCCATTAAGCACCTGCTAGATGCCTGACCCAGCCCTTAAAGTGGCAGGCACCAACGGTGTCCTGCCACAGACACAAATATATATTTAGCCAGATATTGAAGTCACAGGAGCCATACCCATCTACATTACTGGAGAACTTGGACCCTTGGGTCTAGCTCAGCATTTGGGCAGCCAGAATGACCCAGCTTGGGTCTAAGGAGTGTGTGTACTAGGACCTGGCCACCTCCGCTGTTTCTCCGTGTGTGAGGCTGTGGCACAATTTAGTGCCTCCCTCCCCCACAAGTCCAGGCACCCAGCTGCAGTGCAGAATAGGTAGAGCCCTGCTCCCCCATCCATCCTGAGGCTGAATGTTACCAAAGCCACAGCTTCGCAGGCTGTATCCAAAGGCTTCACAGACCAGAGTCAGCCCATGGGCCATACTTTGCTGACCCCTAGTATAGCTTATCCAGGCCCGCATGGATTAGCAACGTGTAAAGCTTTCTATCTCCTGTACCCTTTGTTAGTCTTATTGCCTCACTTTATCGATCCTTTATGTAGAAGTTCATATGTACAGGACTGTCGCTTAAATGTTACAAAACTAGAAGACTCCTCCCTCAGTGGTCCCATGGAATCAACTATGTGCAAAACTGCCTTTCATGTTGGATTGATTCCCTTGTTATTTTAAACAGTTAAAATAGCCATTTTCATTTTAGTGGTAGCTGTGGGGCATGAGACTCCATGGGGATCCAAGGGAGTCCTACTAAATAGCAGGGATGCACTATTCTGGGGCTGGATGATCTGTGGTGATCTTCTCCATGTGTTACTTAGATGAGCCATTTTTACTTATCTTGGGTGCATATATACAAGATGTTTACTGCAGTTGACCAATTAGCTCCACAGTAAACATTTTGATATCTACACATATGCCCTTATTAGGCCACAGGAAACTAATAAACTCTGCAGCAGGGTAGTACTATAAGTACTATCATGCTGTGGAAGTTTTTTTTGTTTTGTGTGCAGCAGCACATGTAGACACTGATGTTGCTGGCTGGGGCATGAGGGCTTCAGTGCAGGGGCTGCTTGCTGGTTAGCCCCATGCTGGAGCACCCATCTGCAGCACATTGTGTTGGCTGGTAGCAGCCCTGGTCTGGCTGTAGCAGCCCTTGGGTCCCCTGTCAGCTGGGGCTGCTCTGATCTGGCTCAATGTGCTGCAGTCCTGGGCACATGTTCAAATGGTATGCCTGGGAGCAATAAATGCCAGTGCAATAGATGCCATTATTTGTTTCAAATTAATTGCCTGTGTAGATGCACCCCTTATGCACAATCCATGCATTTAATGTTTGTCCCTACACACACTACATGTAGTCAGGACTCCTCCTTTACATATTACTCCTCTGATTCATGATAATCAAAATATTCAGTACTCAATCCTCTATGACTAAAAATCAACCCCAGCACCTGTGCTCATGTGCACACAAGCACATACGCACCCACAAACTGTACTACAACAAAAAATAAGTTATGCAAGAGTCTGAAGTCATCTAAAATGAACACAAGTCTTCTTTGCCTTACCCTCCATCCCCTTGTAGCTCCCAAGTTGAGCCAGGTCTGAACAGACACCCCAAGTTTTGGGAGAAGTGAGTTGGTATGTAAAGTAAGACTTTGGGCCAATTCTCATCACTGGCCTTTACTCATTCATTAGTGCCACCAAAACTCTGCATCTAAAGTCCCCATGAATTGAAAAAAGTTTTATAGTTCATCTCTGTCTCTACCCTAGGTTTATCCCTGTTAGTTCTTGAAGAAGGATTCACCATGGCAACTCTCTGAAGGAGAAGAAAGAGCAGCAAACACCACTACTGTTTACTTAACAGCTCTAGGGTTTCCCACCTGCACATACTACAGTTTACTGCTACATCTCACAGTTGTGCTTCAATGGGTGAAGGGAGAAAGTTGCCTTGAGGAAAAGCCTTTGGCATTACAGCTTGTTTGTATTTCCTGTTTCTTCCAAATCTGCTACACACGAGTTAAAAATATTAAGTGAAATGTATATGCATGAAAACTGACAGGGCTACAAAGTAACTCCCTGCCCCCAAGGAAAAGGTCCACAGTGAAGAGCTCCAGAGGTTGCATGGAGCACTTGAAGAAGATCTAAGAAAGTGGCAATGTCTGCTCTACAAAGGAGCTGCAGTCACCTTGTTGGCTTGCAGACATACCTGTTCTGGCTGTCCCTGCAGGCTCTGCATTTTAGAAGGACTCTTGTTTCCATAAAGAAAATAGAAATTGCTGTGAAACATGCCAAAGGCCATAAAAGGAAGCCCCCTTCTCACTCCTCCCACCTCCTGGTGCACTTGGCAGACTGGCATGGAGCTCTCTGAAGGCCGCTAGGACTATACCAGCAGAAACAGAACACAACTGACAGAGATCCACTTGGGTCTAAGCACTTTACTAACTAGTTAGTGGCCTCTATGGCATGTGGATTTGTCAGTGTGATTGCATGTCACAGCCACTCAGAGCTTCATGGCAGCCACGATGGTACAACTCATGTCTTGTGGGTACAAATCCACAAACCCTTCTCACTTGAGCAAGAGATGAAACTCACTTCCCTTTCTTCTGCCTAGACCACGGTGGCCCCTGTACTCAGCTGGTCTGGAGACATGAACCCTGGCTAGCCACATTCAGACACAAGTTATCATATTTATTCAATTCAAGCTTTGATCTTGTGCCCTTTGGAGCTAGTGCCAAGAAAAAACAGCTATGGTAATAAATACATTGAAGACTGCTCCTTCCACAACAAGGCCTGTGCTCAGCCTTTGTTTGTACCACAGCTGACTTGTGGACAAAGAATGGGGATAGGTTCCTTATGTGTAGTTTATAAATAGTTAGGTCCTTTGATGTGAGCCAGATGTGCCACCCCCCATGCATTTGGGGATCTCTGTCAACTCCCCCATCCAAGGCCAACTCCATCCAAATACCCTCCTCAGACCTTTTGGCATCTCCAGACATGAGCTATAGAAAACCTATCCTAACTGCTGAAACCTCCCAACCTCCTAGCAGACAGGATTCTGCATAATTTTCTCCCACAGCTACCCAGTAATGACAGGCACTTGCCCCATTTACCCTCCAGGCTGCTCACACCTCCCAACTTCAAGGGAGCCACATGGGTTAGAGAAGCCCACCTAAGCCCCTGCATGGCCTGATCAACACACAGCCTCACAGAAAGGGCATTATCCTACAGTAAATACAATGCATGTGCCACTCATGAGAACAGAACCACCACTCATCGCTGCACATAACTAGACAATGTACAATGTCTTCTGTAGACAATGCCTGCCTTGCTCTGTGAGGCCTGCAAAGATGCAGCATCTCGCCCGTGCTCCAGTAGCTCTTGCTCTAGCTCATCCTGTTCTTCTGTGGGGTCAAAGTTGTACATGGGCATGAGTTGGTGCCGCAGCTTCTCTAACCTGCCAGAGGAAGAAGGACAAAAGGTTATATGAAAATCAGCTGCTAAAGGGGAGAAAGAGATGGAAATCCCAGCCCAGCCTAGGTGAGCCTCTCCCCATTCCACCCTTCTGCTGAGCAGCTGTGTGCAGGATGGGTGTCCACAGCTGCATGTGAATCCAAGGGGAGCTTTTGTTCAGTACCGTCTCATACTGTTATGAAGCAAAGGGATTCTGCTATTACTACAACTCACTGGGAGGGTAAGACTCTACTCCTGCTATTAGCTAACAGTTGCTTTGCAAGCTGAAGCAGAAAATGCCTATTCTGAAGTTCCAATGTTCAATAACCATTAATATCTGGTGGGGATAGCTGTTATATATGTGGCAGTGGCCTCTACAGGGAATTGATACAGGACAGGCTTCACTTGGGAAGGTGCAGCTGGGAGCGGGGCATCACACATTGGCTAAGCATGTTGTCCCTCCCCTCCACAATCATGACTAGCTCTGCTGAACGAATTACACTTCAGCTCAAGTGGGCAAGGGCTGTACGTCAGTCTGGATTCAGTCTTTGCAGAGAGGACCTGGGGAGTATCAGATGGATCTAAAGAGACTTTGTTGCTCTTTGTGGTATCCTTTGCTCCCAGGCTATCTTAAGCTGTGTTACTGGATATCACCACAAAGGGTTGCCCTATATCCTGGCCTGGATCACATAACAATGGAAGTGACTGCTATCCTCAGACATGTATGTGTGCTTGTGCTGGAGTCCCTGCCTGTGATGGTGGCTGCAGTTTATGAGTGTGACTGTGCTGGGTGGAATGGATTCCAGAGCTGTTCCTGGCAGAGCAACCACAAATATCCTTCTTGGCAAACACTCGGATGACACATTTTTAGCACACCCTCCTCCTGCTTCCAAATAGGCTTTGCCAACTAAGTTATCAACTCTGGCAATTTTATGTTTACACGTCAAATGCTTCAGCCTCTAAATTTTAGATTTAGAGACCAGCTTCGAAATTTCACAGTTGGCAGAAGTATATCAGGCAGGTTTGTGTACAGCCCAGTACTGCCAACAGCAGTCAGCAAGAGAGGTGCTGCCCACAACGGATATAAACTAGGTGCCTGTCCATTAGAAAGGGCAGAGGAATCTACAAGAAGAATCTTTCCCTGTATTCTTCCCTCATCTCTATTTCCAGCAGTGAGTTTAACAGGAAAACTAGCCAGTAAGTCTCAGGCTAGGAAACTTAATGCTTGTGCAAAATAGGATTCTCCTGGGAAAAGCAGAGTGCAACTTGCCATCCATCATTCCTTCCAGGACTACAGAGACAAGTAGGGGAGCGTTAGAATCCCCGCACTTGCCATACTGAGCCCAAGCTCTGAAGAGCTGGAGTTTGGCAGACGTAGGGCATGTCACTGTGACTGCAATGGAAAACGGAGACACGTGAGCTAGCACTGAACTATAAGGGTGCGCCAATAAAGATTTTTTTTGGCCAATACCAATGGCTGATTATTAATCAGCCATATCAGCTGATTCTGATCTGATATGCAGCCCAGCCAGCTGAAGAGCAGCGTCCAGCCAATAAGCCTGTAGGAGAGAAGGGGTGGAGGGTAGGGTAGGGGCATACTAAGGCCCCCTCGGGAAGGGAGGAAGCGGGGCTGGGGCAGGAGCATGTGTTGCTGAGGCAGGGCAGTGAATGTTTCCCCACTGGTAGTGGAGCAGAATTGTGGGCAGCTTGTCCGAGGAGCATAGCAGGGAGGGGGTTTGCCGCCAGGGGAGGCTGTGCTCACCCCGGGGGAGGCATGGGAGGCATGTGGCCCCTCTGGATTTGTGCGTGGGGTAGGGACAAGTTGCTCACTGCTGGCTTGGAGCCAGGGGCTGCACTGGCTTCCTCCCAATGTTGGGGGCTGGGCCAGCGCTGTCCTTGGTGGGAGGCAGGTAGCAATAGCACTGGGAGGAGTGATTAAGGGGTAGGCTGTAGCCTTCCAAAAATTCCCCATAGCCCCACCCCATAGTCTCCCCTCCCAGCACCACCACTGCCCTCCCTGCCCCTGCATGCCCAGTGCAGACCTAGCCCACGAAGAATAGGTTGGCACAGCCCCAGACCCCCAGCTTATAGTGGGCAGCCCTTCCTCGCCCTGTGCACAAATTTGGGGGACACATGCCCCATGTGCCTCCTTTGGCAGCATGTGCAACAGTGGGGAGTGCCACCCTCCCTGCCCCCCTGTATCCAACAGACGAGCTGCCCACGGCTCTGCTGCACTCCAGTGGGGGATGCATTCACTGCCCTGACTGGGCAGCACCTGCCCCTGCCCCTGCCCCAGCCCCACTCCCTCCCTCCCCATGGGGGCCTCAGTCTACCCCCTGGGTCTGCTCCTTCTGCCCCACAGACTTACCAGCCAGACACTACTCTCAAAGTTGCCTGGCTGTATTCCTGGCTGTATGTGTGTTGCATCTGTGTGCATGCACACACATTTATTGTTGACATTATTGGCTACACTGGCCCAAAAAAGCCAATTGCTGATAATGTTAATTTTCCATTTCTCAGTGATGATCCAATATGGACTGGTATATGGGTACACCCCTACTGAATTAGCTAGCTTGGGGACTGTTAACAGTCTGGTCATGGTAGCATGAAGCTCCAGCGGGCTGCAAAACTTGTTTCAAAAGCACCTTCAGTTAGCCTGTACTAAGCTCTGATCTGTCCCAGCTACAGTGGTAGTTTACTACTATTTCTGGTATCGCTGTACCACATTGTCACTGCTTGCAGTCTGGATGTACCTTGAAAGGAAATTTCACTGAAGCAGCCTGCTGGAACAGAGTCCCTTCTGCAAACATGGGGTTGAGGCTAACTGGAATTTGACAGACCTTCATTGCTCTCCAGACCCACTCAGTGCTACTCAGGCCGCAGCTTCTTTATGCCAACACAGGCCTCCTGCCTGTTTAGGATTTGATGCAGTAAGCTGCTGTTTATGAAAACTTATGCATCTCTTACTTAGTCTGTAAGGTTCAAATCTACCTTACCTTCTGCCCTTTTCCTTGGCCCACCTCAGACATGAATGGTAAGGAGTTCTGAGGAACCCTCATCCCACAGGCAGTGGATCACAACTGCATGAGAACCCTTCAGGAGTTGGCTTTAAAAGGCAGCCTAACACCATTGCACAATGTACAGCAGTTGCTCTCTCCTACTCCTTCAGTGGCTCAGATAGAGTTGCTCCCAGCAGATTTTGTTCTCAAAGGGGCAACCCTCTGCAACCTCCCTGTCGGCTGGAGACTTCCTGGCCTTAGGTGTGAAGTGTTAAAATGCTCTACCCAAAAAACAGACAGCACGTACCTCTTTCTCTTCCTGATGTACAGAACCTAGAGGAAAAAAAAAATGCCATTATGACAATTCTGTGAGTGTCACAGCTTAGACCTCTGGCCTTCTGAATAGGACATGTCTAGTCCAGAAAAGGAAGAGCCCAACAGACATCAGGAAAGGATTGCTGGGAAAAGCTGAGAATCTGAGGATAACAGGGTGCATCTATGTGAGACATATTACTGCACAGTAAGCTTCCACATCTACATGTGCAGGTGTTTACTGCATAGTAATTGGCTCTAATCATGAGTAAATTTGCTACCTGAAAATGCAAGTAGCAAATTTATTCATGATTAGTAATGCACAGTAGCGCACGTATAGACCCCTGACTGGGATCAAACGTGCTCCTTGTCAGCTGAACAGCAGGGGTTGGAGATTGCTCCCTGTCCCTGGGGGCTGCCTACAGCCAGGGCAGGGGGACAACGTCACCCTGCCCTGGCAGCAGGGAGCTCCCAGTCCCCGCTCCAAAATCATGGGGCTAGAGCTGGGAGATTCTTAGTTAGTGCTGGGAAAGAAGGATCTCCCAGCCTGGGCCCCAGGACTGTGGAGATCAGGCTGGGAGATAAGGATCTCCCCAAGCCCCTGCTTCCCAGCCCTTGCTCCCTGCTGTCAGGTCAGGGGGATGTTGTCCCTGCCACGGCTCCAGTGGTGAAGCCAGCCCTGGCAATAGGCAGCCCCCACCAGGAGACAGCTGTCTCCTGGCCCTGTGCTCCCTGTGAGCTCCTGAGCTAGCACCTAGAAAGAGCCTAGAGCACCTCTTGGCTGCTTCAGGGGGCTGGTTCAGGGCCAGCAGGGGCAGAAGCAAATGGCTGCCACAAACAGCAAATCTGCCCCCGAGACCTTGCATATTTTCTCTAGAGTAAGCTGATCCTGGATTTTTTCATGTGTAGATGCTCCCACAGAGAGGGAAGTACCAATATCTGTAGTCACTTTACACCAAAAGGGGTAGGCTGCAACTTGTTTTTTTTGTATATCAATGTAAATCCTGTGACTTATTGAACCACATGGAAGGTCAGCGGTTTACATAGCATAGATTAGTATCTCTGTTGGTTACTGGACAGCCATGACTATTTAGACCACCTGAGGACCTGGCCCTTCATGTTTTACATTCTTATTTTGCTGCAGAGGGTATCTGTTGTTATCTGCTGCTGATTAGAGGAATATGCAGCAAAGAGATGGGGATCTGTGATCTGTCTCTCAGTAGGTGAGTTGCTGAATTGGAAGGGGAACCCAACACTTCTGATTGCCCCTGTTTTGAATATTACGTGTGCTGAGTAAAATTGTTGAGAAAGCCTAAGTGATGGAGTCTTGTGGAAATTCTGATGGACACAAACTTCAACATCTCATGGATGGGGTTGAAAATTGTACTCATAGCCTGCAATAAAACTCTGCAGCAGCTGGTTCTACTGATTAAATTGTTGGGAGTTTTAAGAGAAATTGGCCTTCAAATAAAGAATTGATTCTTCTTGTTCCCTTCCACTTTCTGCCTAACAGATGAATGAGCTTATTATCTAACCAGAGAAATGTAGAGCTTGCAGTGTCCTCTCCATGAACGACGCAGACACACAGCTAGGAGAGAAAGAACGTTTAGAAAGCCACTTCTTACAGCAGAGATGAAAATGCTGATTATGTGGAGCTGTTCCTGGAACTTCAGGAGCTCATTAAATAGCCTACAAGCAGTATTTAAAATGTCAGTCCTTACATAATGAATCTCTGTATGTCATCTCAAGCACTGACACATGGGTATGTCCAACAACATAGGCTCTTCCAGATCCACCTAACAACTTAGCCATATAGGGATGCTCAAGGAAGTGAACACAAATGAATAAAAGTACAAATCAAAGTAGATTAATTAAATCCACATTATACCTCCATGTGGACAGTCTTATTCAGAATTAATGTGGTCTCCGTTCGTATGAGTTTAAATCACTTCCAAAGTAAATTCAACTAAACTGAATTATGGTCACTTTTAATTCACAATGGGCTTTTTCTGATGTGTTCTGATTAGAACGGAGTCTGCTGGAGTCGATTAACTGAGTTTCCTGGAACGTTCTAATCCAGTGGGCAGCAGGGTCTCATGTGTTCAGCATCCCGCATTTCAAAACCACAGTGGGGCATTTTAATTAAAACTTATTGAATGAGGTTTAGTTAAAATGCCCCTGCTACCATTTTGAAATGCAGGACGGTGAATACATGAGCTGCTACAAGCATTCTAATTAGAGGAGCTCCTGAGAGCAAATTAATTGAAGCAAACCCAATTAATCGTGTCTCTGGAGTGTGCTAATTAGCATGCTCCAGCGGCCTTAGTGTCACGTATTCAGTGTCCTCATGCTTCAAAATGATGGTGGGGCACTTTAACTAAAATGTGTTGAACGAGCTTCAGTTAAAGTGCTCTTGCACTATTTTGAAGCATGGGACACTGAATACATAAGATGCTGCAGGCATAGGAGCTGACTTTTTTTTGCCAGGGGGACCTAAGATGATGTCTTCCCCTGCCCCACCTATCAGCATGGCTGAAGCAGAGCCCATACTGGTGGGGGTGGATGCAGGCTGCCTGCTGCAGGCTTAGGGCTCTCTACCTTGTTGCCCTCTTTCTGGGAGCCCTCCACGGGGCACACTGCCATAACAAGGTGCCACCTGCTCTCCAGCAGCAGTGGGGGGCACAACTCCATGTGGCCACTCCTGCTGCTGCCAGGCAGGTAGGGGGCACCTCGTCATGGTAGTGTGGTTGGCGCAGAGGTCATAGGGAAGGCAAAAGGCCAGGGGGCCCCGAGGCAACAGAAGGCAGCCTGCATCCAACCCCGCCCTGTGCCCAAAGCTGGGGAATATGTGCCCTCCCATTCCCCCTTCCCAGGAGTGCAAACAGCAGCAGGGAGCCAGCCCTTTCCCACCTAATGGACCCGTGGCTTTGTCCAAATCCCCAACTCAGGCCCAGGCCCCATGTACTGCCTTAGCTGGGCAGCGCCCCCCAGGTGCAGCCCCTGCCCTGCTCCCTCTCTCACTACAGTGACCTTAATCTGTTCCCCCCATAGACTTACCTGGAGGCAGCTAGGGGAGCTACCCTCCACTGCTGCCTGGGGCTGTATTCCTGGCCACGTGCATGTGTGTATGTGCACACATGTACATGGTGCTTTCTGCACCCCACTCCCGGCACCCCTTGTAGGCTAGAACTCTGCCAGCCTGCAAGGGGAAACCTGCTGTTTCCTGTGTTTTTCCATGGTGAACACAAAAACTGGATCCCTACACAACACTGCGAATCCTAGACAAATGCTGTCTGGGAGTCATGCAGGACTGGGATTTGATGCTCCCATTTCAGGACCATCCTGACAAATTAGGGACAGGTGGTCACCCCACCCTCTTCCCGATGGGGGCCAGGGCCCTTAGGTTCCCACATACTCAGCACCTATGGCTGTGGGCACTTTAATTAGAGTGGCTTCCAAGAATCACTCTAATTAAAGCATTCCCCTTCATCCTGGAGCATGTGTAAAGACATCCTTAGAGACTAACTGGTTAGGTAAGGCTTGAGTTTTCATAGCAACAACCTCAAGCTTCTTTGAACCAGCTAGTCTCTAAAGTGCTACGCTGCCCTACCTCTTGCCCAATTCTAAATGAGCATCCATGCCAAACGTTTAACATGGTTTAACTAATCCACTTCAAAAATTATTTCAGATTAACCTTCCCAAGGGTTCCCATGTAGATAGGCCCACTCAAAGGAGTTACTCCAGATTTACAATTCAGAGCAGACTACATCATTACCTTTTACATAAACTCCCCAACACTATGACAATAAAGTGCTAATACTCCTTATGGGAATTGGTTCTTGGCATACCCTAGCCCAGCCAAGCACTCTGCCTAGAACCAAACCAGGATGATCCTAGCACTACTGAGCAGTTTTTTAGGATTATCATTGTTCTTGGGGCCCCTTGGACTACTCCTAGGCTTGACTCTTTCTGAGCACTGGTGACTGAAAATTGATGGACCTTTTTGTTCCCAATGCTGTTGCATGATTTTTGGTGTGATATTTCTTTCTCAGTTTGGTCAAGTGATGTGAATCAAAACAGATGTGGATATATCAGATTCACGCTCCATTTTTTTAGAGAGAGAAATAGCTAGCAGGTCTCTCTTACCATAGCTACAGCCAACCCAATCACTGTAATGATTCCAAATGACAGCAGCATTGTGCCCATGCCAGGCCCACTGCTGGCCACATCAGGGATTTTGGTGCTGTTAAAGCTGGTGGTCTCAGGGCTTATGGTAGCAGTTTCTGGCACAGTCCCATCCACAGTTGTCCCTGGATCAGGTTCAGAGGTGGTAGTGCTGCTGTGGTACAAATTATGCACCGAGGATGTGCTGTAACTCATCCTGAACAAAAGTCCCACCTCCTCTTGCACTGAACTGTTGTCTCCACCTACTTAAGACTCTTCAGTTTTAGTTAAAAAGCATAGTGTCTCCTCTACTATCAAGGAAACTCATGTGAAAGTTACTCTGTAGCATTTTCTTTGATGGACTGCCTTCATGGAAAACTTCCTGGCTTCTTCCTGTGCAGAAGAGACACAAACAAAACTTTATTGATATACAGATGTTCTGTGAAAGTCACAGAGATAGTCGTGGCCATTAAATCTTCCAAAGAAGTCATTCATTTGAAAAACAATGTTTATAGTCTTTCAGGATACCCAAATTAAGATAAGGTCCAATTTTTCAAAGATACTGGGCACGTCTACGTGAGATGCTTTACTGCACAGGAGACTAATTTGCTGTGCTGCTGGATAGTCCATCAGATATAAGTGGTATCCGGCATCACAGTAAATTATTGCACTTAAATGCATATGTAGATGGTGATGTTTGGATTAGTTTACTTTGGCTCAAATTGAGCCGGAGTATATTCAGTCACATTAATTGTTATGTAGACATTCCCACTGAGCACCCTGCAATTTCAGCTCAAGTCAGAGGAAGCTGTGAGTGTTCATTTTCTCAAAATCAGTTGGTGAGACGCCTATGGGCATCACCCACGACTCGTAAGGAAACAGTTAATTAGGTAGCTGGCCAGGATCCAAGCCTTGCTAGGGCTACAGATAAAAGTAGGCCAATGACACCGTCTGGCGGTTATTGGGCTAGGAACCAGTTGGCTAGAAGATTGGCTGTCTGAAGGGATAAGGTGAAGGCAGCTGGGGTAAGACCAGGTAACTGATAAACTAGGAACTAGAGACTAATAATCCTCAAGTAAACTAAGATCAGCCAGGGAGAAGCCTCGGAGGCCACATGCTGAGACTCCAGTGTGCGTCAGGCTCCTCTACATGTACCCGTTTGTGGAATTTCCTGCTATGCCTGACTTGAAGCTGGGCTGGGGAGACAAGAGAGGAGGAAGTGTGGTGAGAAGTGAACACCTGACAGGGAGTCTCAAGAAGAGCTCCCAAAAGGCATTCAAAGTCAACCTATAACTGACTTCTGTTGCTTTGTACCTTCTCAAACTCTTGCTGTCTTAGTTTTCCTGTTGCTGTTCCAGCTCTGCCTGGTTGTGAGCACTTAGCAGAGCTGCCTGGCTGCCAATTCCTGATATACAGCCTGTATTGCAAATGAATACACTATTTGATCTGGTTCCAAGAGAAGCAGGGCTGCCTTCACCAGTATGAACGGTATGTTCCTAAGTCTCCTGCTTTGTTTCCTCTGTCTTTCCTACTGAGACAAGCACAAAGATGGAATGAAACGTATTGGAGGGAAAGGGTAAAATAACAGATGTGAAGCACACCAGCTTGAGGCTGTGTCCTAGCAAGCCAAAACCATTCTTTGTCCAGCTCTGACAGAGTCCTTCACAAGATGCTGTACTTTTTACCTTCATCACTGTATCTTAACCCTTTGCTCCAGGCCCTGCTGAGGCAATTTTCTTGGAGGGAGTGGGTACAATATTTTTTTCACCAAATGTTATAAAGATGCTTAATTCAGGGGATATTTGGCAAACAGTGGTACAACCCACTCAAGTGCAGTCTGTAACTGGTGGCTGCTAATCACCTGTTTCTAAAGGATTCATTCATTCGGAGAGCAACTAACAAATTCAGCAACAAGAAATGCATCTGCGTAACCCTTTTCTAAGGCAAAGGAGTAATGATGTGGCTGGGTGCCTAGATGGCTGCCACACAGAGGCAACAGTGATACTACACCTATGGCACAACCTTGTGGTAGCCACAATTTTTTCCACTCCCTGCCCTCTTCTTCCCTGGTCCTTTTCCCTCGGTTGGCACCCAGGGCAGCTATCCCAGTTCCTTTGCCCTAGTTATGACACTGCTTCAAGGCCAGGTTTCTTGCACCCAATTCTGAAAGTAGTCCAATGACACAAATTGACTGGGTGAAAAAGATGGTTTGGGGATGGAGAGTGTCTTACTTCTCCTGGGGTGTACTGGTGGTAGGAGAAGCAGGAAACTAATTCCCTAACCTTAACAATGGAATGGATCTGAAGGGTGCTTTAAAGAGTGATAATAACATAGCTCTATAGCACTTCAATGTCTAATATTTCTGTTCAAATTCTAGATGTGGCTATATCTGAGGGGAGAGAATATTTTGGAGATTTTATAAGTCCTTGGAAAAGCCACTGGGCTGATTTTTTTTAAGACCTAATTTCACTAAGGCTTGTGAAATGTTGATGATTTTGTCTTTTGTACACACACACACACACACACACACACGTTATTACAAAAAACAAAATCCTCAACATTTTTATATATATATAGCTTCACTATGCACAGAAATCATTTTCGCCAACAATGGAATGCAGCTGCTACTGCAGTTCTAGTACTGCCTTAATTCAGTTCATTTGACAAGCTGAATCACCAGGAATGGAAGGTAGCCAGGCCATGTAAATTGTTAAACTTCTGGGATGGAGAGGTAAAGATGGACATGAGGCTGGATCTGCAAAGGAGATCCAGTTCCTTCTTCTTACCCAGTCCCTGTTGCTGTGGGGTTCTGAGTGCTTTCCAAAAGTGCACTATACAAAGTGATCAGCATCTATCATTAATTACAGAAATAACAAAATTACTCAGCGTAAACAGCCATGATGTAGCACATCCGCTCTAGTCATCCTGTTCCTAATGCCATTTGTGCTGCATCTATATAAGCTCTCTATTCTATCACAGAGGTTGCAATGCACTCTGAGCATAATTCCCAGAACAACTCCCTGAAGCAAAAGCCTCCAGATTTCTAGATGTCTTACGGGGAGAGGAAGTGTCAGACTCCTAGGTATCACTAGGAAAATGATCTTATGTCTTGTCTTAAAAACAACACTTCTGTTGATAGTGTTCTCTTCGTATATCATGCTGAGGCACTGGTATGTTACTGAACAAATGCAGTGAGCCACAACTACCTTTGTAGGCATCCACCCAACTATGAAGCTCATCTTCATGTAGCTTGAGGACTGATGAAATAACATTAATTGTCTAGGCCCACTGAGTACATCAGTTCTAGTTATTTCCTCTCCCTCCTGCTGAACCTAACCTAGTTCATGATTGTAGTGACAGCTCAGGAAAAAGAAGGAAAAATGATGAATGGACTTTGGAAGGATGAGGAGCTCCTTTGAGAGATTCATTTATCTGTGCTAATCAGGGAAACTTAATGACAGTAATTAAAAAAAACCCCAAACAAGGTACTAAAGAATTAAACAAAGTTCATATACTAGGGTTGCTATAAAACTTGGATCTGGATTTCATACAGCTCATACTTTAAACTGTAGTTTTGGTTTGGTTCTAAAACCAGAGTCTGTTTCCAAAAGTCAGTCTGGGGCCCAGTATCATGCTTTAAACATCCATGCACGCACTGTCATCACCAGAGTTCTGCATATTTTGACTGATCTATAACTGGTGCCAACCCATTCCTAGTCAATAGTTAATTACGGGATATATCTTCTGCTAGAGTAAATCAGCATCTCTTCTGATGTCATATCAGAATTCTTCCTTTCTGAAGCCACATTCTAGCATAGCTAGCTTAAGCTTCCCTTAATTGTCAGCCAGATAATGTATTTCAGGTTCTACGGGGGACTCAGGTTTTACAATGGTGTGGCTCTTTGTGGATGAACAGGCCTTCTCCTGATGATGCTGAAAATGGTCCAACACTAGAGCAGCTTTGATAGCTGCTATGTGGCCAGAGCCCACAATATACTGTATGTAGCTTTAATACATTCTATTTCTGTGTACTCCATACACACACAGGAGACAGAAGGACCAGCACAGGAACCAGACTTTGAGCTGCTGGTGAACTAGATTAGCTCCACTGGCTACAGCAGCTGAGAATCTGGCCTCAGGACTGTCTACATTTCAATCAACAAATGTGTTTTTATATTGTCAGGGTCTCTTTGTGCTGAGGTCTAGTAGGACTGGGAGTCAGGACAGTTTGTGCCTTTTCCCTAAGGCCTGAATTTTCAAAATATGACTGCAGTAAGAGTTGCAAGTGATCAACACCTCTGAAAAACTGTCCATTGATTCAAGTCTAAAACTACAGGCTTTTTCAACTTTAGTTTTCATGTCATGGGTATGCTTTAGTTTCCACCCATGTATGACAAGGACAGTGGTACTTGTCTAAGTGCTTTGTGTTACCTGGATAAAAAGGGCAAGGACGTATTCGTATTTGCTGCTATATTGGTATATTTTCATTACTTGCTGCTCTGGGAACTGTCACCAAAAAGAAACATGCTTTGTAAATCAACTACTTATAACACATGACATTTGGTCACTATGGGTTCATGAGATGTGGGTTTTCAGTACAAGAGTTTGTGGTTTCCCCTTAAACCATCATGTCAATGGCCAGTCATTGACACGGCCTGCATGACCCACTATGGCACAACCATACACCTATATATCTGTAGGAGCCTTAATCACCATCCTTCTCTGGGGAGCGGGCAGCGGTGGACTAATGGCGGTTGGCGGGGCATGGCCCCAGGTCCACCAGCCTGGGTGGGGGTGCCGGCTAGGCCCTTAAGAGTTCTTATCGCACAATGTGACTTTAAGTATTGATATGAGAAGGATTGGAGGGGGAGGAAGGGGGGTGTGTGCAAACCCTGGGTGCCGGAGACCCATGGTACATCACTGGGAGCGGGATGAGGCATCCACTGAACTGACTTCCTCACCTGTAATTAGAGGATCAGGGCAGTTCATCCTGAGGCTGCAGAGAAACAGGTGCCATCTGCAAGAAGCCTGGATCAATGCCCTGGGTCCAGCCAGAACTAGCATGGCAATCAGGGCAGTCAGTCCCCTGAGGCTACAGGCAACAGGCCCCACCCACACCAAACCTTAAAAGCTAAGCCAGCCCAGCTACTCTGTCCTGGCAAAGACTTTGGAATTTGCTCCTGACCTACCTTACTTTAATTCTTTGATTTCTGGCCCTGACATGGCTCCAGCTCTGAATGCTACCACACCTTGACTCTGGCTCTGGCATACCCTGATTTGGCTCCAGCTTCCTACTCGGGTTCAGATTTCTGGCTCACCCTGACCCTGATACCAGCTTCTAGTTCCCTTTGACTGGCTTTGGAGTCCTAGCTCCCTAGGAGCCTGGCCCTTGGACTTGTTCATGTATCAGGTGACCTTCTCTGACTGCCCATACCCTGGTTCCTAACACCATCCCCCTTACTAATAAACACATCACAGGACTGGGGTGTTAGCTGATGTTTCAATGATCTCCTTGACCTTCACATCTCTCCCTGTGGGATGAGGGCAGGAACAAAAGGCAGTGAAGACTCTGTCCTCTGGCTACTGTTAGCTCATGTCTCACTTCCAGACCTGAGATACAGCCTGATTTTCCTTAGACACTTCTGGATGACTCCATAGCAGCGACTGGACCAATGAATTAGTCAGGGTGAGGTTTACAGAGATGCTCCCCCTAGTCTGTTTCAAGGACCAGAGAAGCCAGATGATTTTTGTAGGGCTGCCTACTACATCCACTCAGGGTCAGATCCTACATTTGGGATCAGGAGGGAATTTTACTCCATAGGAAGACTGGTACTGACTGGGGTTTTTGCTTTCCTCTGTAGTGGGGGAGATGGTCCTCTTCCTCAGATCTCCCAAGTGCATTTTAACAACCCTTGCAGTAGCAAAGCACTGACAGCCCTTGTCCCCCTGCTTTACCTGTGGCAGGTTAGATTTAGTATCTTTGGGCACTATGTCTTGTAGTTTCATAGATTTCAAAGACATTAGGGCTGGAAGGGACCTTGGGAGATCATTGAGTCCAGCCCCCTGCCCCAGGGGCAGGAAGTCAGCTGGGGTCAAAGGATCCCAGCAAAATAAATGTCCAAATGTCTCTTAGAGGAGTCCAGAGTAGGTGCTTGCACCATCTCTGGTTGCAGTCTATTCCAGGTCTTGGGGGCTCAGACAGTAAAGAAGTTCTTCCTTATGTCCAGCCTGAAATGGTCTTGAAGGAGTTTGTGACCGTTTGACCTTGTCATCCCTTGGGGCACTCTGGTGAACAGGTGTTCCCCAGATCCTGATGTGCACCTCTTATATACTTATAGGCAGCCACCAGGTTGTGCAACAGGGTTGATTTATCAGTATGTAGTTTCAGGAACAAGCTATCTAAAGCTTGGATAGGAATGATACTGGCTTGAGCAGGGGTTGGACCATATCAGAGGTGGCCAAGCTGCAGCACATGTGCCGCAAGTGGCATGGGCAGTCTCTGTATATGGCACATGATAAATCAGCAGAGGGATAGGCAACACAATAGCAGACAGAATAGGTGACTGGGAGGGGGTGCACAGAGGTGCACATGCCTCACCTAGCGGAGCCAGTGCCCACCCTGACAGCCGTCACTAATGTTGTTGGTAGGGCTGGTGCCCCCACAACAGGGCCGCCGCTGTCAGCGGCTTCTGCAGGTGCCACCCCAAATTCAGGAGGAATCAGTCACTCATGGCAGACAGGGCAGAGAGCAGAGCAGCAGACTGGGCATGGAGAGGGCACAGGAGTGGCGCTCGGGGAAAGTATGGGGATAATGTATGCCACACCTGCCAAAAAATTTGCTCTCACTAGATGACTTCTGAAGGTCCCTCCCAACCCTCCATTTCCATTATTCTATGATCACGGTAATAAAATCTCAGCAGAGGTTGCTCAGGGCTTTAATTTCACAGTAAGCCACTGTTCTTTCCTATGCTACAAAGGTATCCCTTTGAATTCGTTCAAGAAGATGACCCTCCCAGCTTGAACCATGAGGCACCTCAACAGATTAACTCATGTACAGCAGTTCAGGATGGTAAAAAGTTACTAAATGCTGTAGATCTGTCAAAAGTAGTCATTACTGATAGGACTCATACCCAGCTTCATGAGGCTTCCCAGAAGGCAAATCTGCCTGCTAAACAAGATGACCACTTTCCTTCTCTTCTGTATTTAAACAGCAGCTGTATAAATCTTTCTCGGCCCTAATCTACCATGTATGTTTTAGGACATGGGAGATGTATGTTTGCTGGGAGTCTGTCAGGTCTTCACTGGACTTTATACAATTATATTTTCTATTATTCCATATTACAAAAGGCACTTCACATATAAAGGAGTGTTCAACAGCTTGATTTTAACCAGAAAAAGATTTTTACGCCCCAAATAAAGCAGGGTTTACAACATTCCCCAACATAGAATTAAATCAGCATGTTATAGCATCTTGTTTTTCCTTGAGAAATCAGGTTCCCCTGACTGAGGGGTGGTCTACAGAAATTAGCCTTTAGTTCATTCCTTTCATGCTGGGGTCTGACAGTGGAATAAGGGGAAAGTGGCAGCACTGGATGGAGTGATAGATACTCATTTCCTGTATCAGACAATGTCCCAGACAAATTCCAACTTGGGTGCTTCCTTTTACCTTGTCTTAAAAAAAAAGCTTTCACCATGCAGCACCCAGTGAAAAAATGATTCTTCACTTTCTTTTCTAAAAAATTATTGTGTAAAACACAATACTTGGTATAAAATAACTACCACACTCCTTCCCAGGAGTAGCAGCATTTCAGTGGTGGATGGGTGATCTGTGCTTCTGTCATCACAGATTTAGAGTTTTGCTTTCCCCATTTCTCTCCTTAAATCCCAGTAGCCTGTTCTGACTTCACCCCTCTTCTCCCTCCCTTGCCTTCCTCCCACCTACTTTCAGTGCTGTAAACTGGTGCCCAGTTTCCCGCCCTCCTTGCAGCGCCTGAACAAAACAGTGACATCAGCACTTACTTAATTCCTCCCAGATGAGGAGTCGATTCCCCTCCTGGTTCCAGTCGTCGGTCTCAGACTGGGAGAGTAGCCTAGGCCAAGGCTCCGAAGCCAGCAGGCAGGCAGCAGGAGTACCCAGAGTCCACACAGACACAGTAACTGCTCACCTTCCCAGGAGAGGTACTGCCTGTTTGTCTGTCTGACCTCCTTGTCTCCCGCCTGAAGTGGGACCCTGGTGTCAAAGCCTCTGTGATGTGTTTGCTGGGGGATGCAAACCAATTGCCTTCTCTTAAAGAGAGCTGCTTCCAGTGAATACCGGAAAGCCACCTTAGCGGATGGATAATTCTTGGCTGAAGACAAGGATGACGAGCAGCCTTAGGCAAGTGGAACTGAGAGTGCCGGAGCTGGAGACAGGGGACCTGCTGCTGGTGCTGCTCCTATTGCTGCTGCTGTCATTGTGCTACTTGCCATTGTATTTTCCAAGATGCCAGGAGCAGCCCACCCTCTCCTCCCCTTTCTCTGATCTCAGGCTTTGATCTCCTCTTTGCTTGGGATTGGTGGGGAGAGGACTGGGTTCTGGCTTGGGGTTGGCCAGCCTGCTTGTCACTCCTGAGCTGTTTGGTTGCTGCTGCAGGGCGATTCTGAGGTTAAACACTGGGAAGCTGGGATTTGTAGCACCCAGTGCTGACAGGCGAGAAGGATGCTCAGATGCTCTGCAGAGCGGAGGGATAAGGACGGGTTCACAAGCCTCAGCCTGAGCCCTCCTTGGGATGGTGTTTTGCCACCCTGTATTCCCAGTGGTTCAGGAATATGGAATTCCAGTCCTGCTCAGCTCATCAGGAAAATGCATCACCAGGAATTTCATTTACAAGAGGGCACTGGTCCCTGCACCATCAATGCAGAACCATTCTGCCTTTCATTCAGTGCAGTTTTCTCTGGTCCCTGGTGGTGCTAATACATAATATTTTGTTCCTCTTTGCTTCCATTGGCACTTTGAACTTTTTAGTACTGAAGTATAGTGGACATATAGGACTAGAAGGAACCACTTGGCTCACTAATTTAGTCCCTGACAATCCCAGTCAACTATGTAGTAGATATGAAGTCCAGACAGGTCCACAAGAATGTGCCTTTTCCCTCACCACAACACATGTACATACCATGAGGCACAAACCACTATATACAATACTGTATATTTGTATACACCATACAAACTTGAAACCTTCAATACAAAAGATCAGAATATTCAGGAACTTCAACAGGCCATAGAAAGAGAGTGGGATTGACAAAGGTCACTACTGATGCCAAAGGCCCTGAAATGGCAAGGATTTGTTAGATGAAATATGCCCAAAGAGTTCTAATGAGCATCTTGTAATTTCAGCATTTGTCTGCTGGAAGTTTTGAAGGGAGAGGAAATAGAGCGCCTGTGCACTCATAGCAGTTAGGAGCAGCTTGCTGGAAGTACAGCACCACAATATCTGTCTGTTGTTGGTGAAATCAGAATCCAATCCACAGATAAACGGCCCAGTCCGCAAAGGTGGACTCTGAAGTCTCCCACCCTCAATTCTACCTTCACATCCTCCAGTGCTTTCTGAAAGATGTGACAGCTGCATTTTATATTAGTCTGAGCCTTTCTCCCACCTACAAACACAAAGGCAAAATCTTTTTTATCCCAGGCTTAGCAGCAACAATGCCAGGGGACATATACCAGGGGAGACAAAGTCCTGTCTGGAGAACTGTATGTAGTTATTTGTTTCCAAAGGTTTTATAAGGAAAATTAAAGGCAGTATGGAATAGGCAGGGATTATACATGACTAAACACCAATGTCCAAAATGTTGGGATGTTTATTTTAGTGTAGTAGTATTGCTTTGTATTTTGACCAACCATATAACCATACAAGGTACAAAACCCCTTTGAAACCTTTTGATAATGGTGTGTCTGCAAACAGGCAACTGGAATGAGAAATGGCATACCAGGGACAGCCCCTTGGGAGATTACACTGAAGAGAGACCAGTGATTCTCAACCAGAGTGCCACAACATCCCAGCAATGCCATGAGATCCTTTTAAGGGTGCCATGGGGTGCTACACAATATTAGCACTGTTCGATATGCAAACACCTATACTAGTCTGAGCCTTTCTCCCACCAACAAACACAAAGGCATAATCTTTTTTCATTCCAGACTTAGCAGCAACAATGCCAGGGAACATATACCATGGAGACAGAGCCCAGTCTGGATTCACAAGATAAACCCAGAGATTTCAGATAGGAATCCATAGTGTTGAAAACATTTTGACTTGGTGCAATCTTTTGGAATTCTTTGGAAACGAAGACTTGCTTTATTATTTTTCCATAATAAGAAAAAACAAAGGAAAGCTATGAGCTGGCACTTTTTGAGGGTTGTCGTCAGTCTAGCCAAGTTGAGAACCACTGAGCTAGACTCTTATATCAATGACTAAAACTGGTCTCTTGAATGATTGATCATTATTTAATTGTATTATGGGAGGACCTAGAGGCTGTATTCCAGAGGCTGTATTCCTTTGGGCTTCTGTTTTGGCTGTAATACCTTGAATCCACAGTGAGCAACATGCTATCCCTGGATGAAGAGCTAAATGTGTACATTGGAAAGGCTGCTACCCTTTCAGTAAGCTCTCCAAATGAGTCTGGAACTATACAAAACTCACAAGCAAAACTAAGCTGTTTGTGTACAAACCCTGCGTCCTTATGTATAGAAGTGAGACATGGTCAACATATGCATATCAAAAAAAGAAGACAAACGTCTCCCATCTATACTACTCATGAAGCACTCTTAACATCAAGTGGCAAGACAGAATTACCAACACAGAGGTCATTGCCAAAGCCAACCTGCCAACCATCACTGCACTACTCAAACAGTGGCACCTCCACTGGCTTGGCCATCTCCACAGGATGGAAGATGGGTGTATCCTGAAGGACATCCTGTATGGGCAAATTGCAGGTGGAAAGAGAAGAGTAGGGTGCCTGAAACTGCACTTCAAAGATGTCTGCAAGCAGGACATGAAGGCTTTTAGAATTGACCCAAACCTTTGGGAAGCCTTAGCAGGAAACAGGACAAAATGGCACTCCCTTCTCAATCATGGAGTACATCACCATGAGAAATGGTTACTTAAATTACAACAGAAACATGACTGAAGGAAACAGACTGTCAGTACAGTAGCCCCTAGTGCCATGTACATCTGTGGCTACTGTGGCAGGACCCACAAGTCTAACATTGGTCTTGACAGCCACAGGAGAAAATGCACCATCACTCAGCAGAATAGCTGCGATAGCCATTATCACTTGTTGACAAAAGGATGCCATTGTGGATTCCTTTGAGCTAGCAACTCACCAGATACATTACCAAAAGGCAGGCCTTATCCTAGGGAGCTCTCAGTTTAAGAAGAGACTGTCCTTGTGGCAACACAGGGGCAGCCTGGCCAGATTCAGAGAAACTGAATCCAGTCTTCAAACGGGGCTAGGGCTGTGTTCCCAGGAAGGGCCTTGTTAGAAAATGGGATTTAGGGATACTGGGGAGCACTGGGAACTGGCTCTGCTAGGGAATCCCTTGATTGCTGAAGCATGCAGGATACATGTACAGATGCCTTATAGACCAGCGATGTGCAACCGTGGTGCCATGAGATCCTTTCAGGGGGGTTGCACAATGTAGGCACTGTCAGCAGGTGCGCCAGCCTGATTCCCAAAATAAACCCAGACGTTTGAAAGGGGGATCCACAGCACCGAGTGCTCTGCCCCGCGGTGGCCTTCCTCAGCTCTCTGCAGCCGAAAAGCTGCTCTTCTTTTTGCCTGCAGAAAAGTCAAGTAGAAAGGAAGAAGTGGCAGCTCCCGAGGGCTGCCTTGAGCCTAACACGGATGAGAAACAGTTATAGGCTAACTCAAGCGTGTGTCTACACGTACACTGGTACATATGTTATTCACGTGTACATGCAGATACACACACCTCTGACAGAGCGGGACCTCGCTACGGCGGTGCCGGACTGCGCCCTGCCCTTAGGCTGTGGCCGCAGCCGTGGTCGGGGGAGCAGCAGGAAGCGCCGGGCGCCACGTGCGCAGGCGCGGTTCCGTTCCGGCCGGGCGGGGCGGGGCTGGGCGCAGCGCAGGGAGCTCTGGGACGGTGGAGCGGAGCGGCGCGGCGCGGTGATCCCGCTCCCGGCGCTGCGGCGGGGCCACGGGCTGCTTCCGGCTGGCCAGTCTGGTCTGGCGCAGGTCCTGGGTGCTTGGAGCAGGGGCGGCAGGACACGGGCGAGTGCAGCGGGGACAAGGGAACCAGGGCAGGGGTCACAGCGGGGATGCGCGCGCTGCTCTTGCGCTGTGGATGGAAAGGTCAAAAGCCAAGAAGTGACTGTAATAGTGCCTCCTTAGCACAGACCCTGTTTATAACAGCTCTTCATGCTTACCAGTCCCAGCAGCAGGAGGGTTTGGGGTTTTTTTCTCATTGGAGGTAGATTTTCCACTCCAAGGGCTAAAAGGTGTTGTCCAGCCTGTCTAGGAGTTTTAGGAGATACTATCCACTACGTATTACAATGTTTTTTTACATAATGACATAAGGAGAACTTATTTATTCCTGTACTTGTATCAATTTCTGCATTTCTCAATCATAAATTAATCAATCCAGCTTTTACAGCAAACAGATCCAAATGTAGTAAACCGTCTCACAATTTTTGCTTACAAGGATTAGGCGATTATAGTTAGGTGTCCTTTATTACTGATATGAATGATCCATTTTAACAGTATACTTCATTTTATTGTCTCAATGGTGGATCAATGCACACCAATATTACAGATTCATGTCTTGGTTTACAACTATATATTAATAATGTTTTTATGTTGGTGGGCTCTATTTTTAGTATAATATTTGTACCTTGATTACCTTGTTCAAACTTTTTTTTATTATGGGTGTATGTGTGTTATGACACCTTTGGGAGCATGACATTTACTTCATGACATTACAATCTTTAATAATGAATTGAATTGAACTGAATTGAATTAAGATGCAGCAAATTGATTAACTCTGTTATAGCAAATTTCCTTTCTTAATGAATTTTTTTCTTAGTGCTATGGGGAATGGGTTGTTATAATGGGGTTGTACTGTACTGGTTAGCCGTGGCCACGTTCTGGCTTTTTCTCAATCAGATGTGTTGACTTGCCTATCTGCAGACAAAAAGACCTGCAAAACTGAGGAGCTTGGGTATGATACAGATTTCAGGGGCCACAGCCTCCAGGAGAGAGACGAAAATACCCATAGTTCTGTCTGGTAAGTAATCCTGGTTATACAGGCAGCACAGAATATGGTAGCACAGGCTTCTTGCAAGCTCTTCCACCAACATGCCTCAATCCTATAATACAGACAGGAGTCTGAACTCTGTGGTTCATTCTGTGCCTCTGTCTTACTTGTATGTAAGCAATGTGAATGTTACTGTGGTTTGTGATGTGAATGTTTGTTCATGGGGAACAGGATTGAGACTGTTTACTTATTTTACAATGGGGACCCCGACAATCACTGATAACCCTTAAGTGCTATCGACCAGGCACCTGAAGCTCTTGGTCAAGAGGCAGTGATCCTATTCACAGTATTCTGGTCCTACTAGTTCCCTTAATTTTAATATTAAGTCTTTTTAAAGATGGATACATTCTCTGATATCACGTCTTCCTTTGGAATGCGAGTGAGGAAAGCAGCCTGCTTTTTATGTAAGTGGATTTTGTTTGATGCTGCAGTAGTCTAGGAATTCAGGCTGTGCTGTCTCCTTCTCTTTCCAGGTCAGCAGAAGGACTAGTATGAAGAGATACCTGCCATCAGGCCCTTTGAACTGTCATAGACATAAAAATGCTTTAGCAGTAACATTCAGTTGACATTTATGAGGTGGTGACTTAGGAGTGTCTTGTGGTGATACAAGCCAAAAACCTAGGACTTACTGGATCAGCTAAATCTGACTCAGGGAGGAGGGATATACTCAGATTCTTGGAAAATTTAATTTAACCCTGAAGAATGAAGCTTCTTATCAGCCCGTTTCGGAGGATGATCATGGGCCTCCTGCCTCACTGGGGACCAGTGAGAGTGAATCTTATCAAAAGCGCTGCATTGAACTCCCATCAGTTTCTTCTGAGACAGAATTTCAGTGGTAAACCTGGACCAGTGACAGCCACAGATCTGGTCAGTTACTGGCAAGAAGTGTTTGAAGCTAACAGGATCCCTGAAGCACAAGAATCCAGCGAGTATATTGTTTCCTATGTCCTGGGAGCAAAAACAGTTAAGTGGTATGAAAATGAGGATGGTTATAGGGAGCAGAGCAGTGCAGAACTTCTGAATCCTCAACAAATTAACTCCAAGGTTTTGAACAAATCACTAATCTCCCCATTCCCTTATTTTATCTTGCTGCAAACTGGAAAGAGTAACATTTTCCTGCCTTACATAGGGGTTGTAAAGCACTATTGGTTTTCTGAAGATACCTTGTTCTTCTTTAATGCTTTTTATCGAGCGATCTGAAAGGGTAAGAATTAATTGTAGCGTGCACATGAAATTCTACTTTGGCTCATATAACCAATTGTCCCTGAATTTTGTCTGCCCCCCGGAAACCCAGAACATGACAAGTAATTTCAAAGAGAGTTTTAACTGTTGACTTTTAAGTGTGCCTGAAAATTCTGCTAATGACTTGGCATCTCAGAGGGTTGGAGTATTATGTATTTGCAAAGAATCAGGTCTCTGTTAAAGTCTTGGTCAAGGGAGAGAGAAGGGGGATGCACAAGTTGTTCAAGTGGGCAGGTTTAAAGCCAATGTCCTCTTCAGTTCCACAGCTTGAGTGCCAGCAGCATGTCTACCCCTCTCACAGCAGAGCAACAGGAGCAGGTCCAGCAGCTGAGTGCAAAGCGGTTGCAAAGGTAGGATCTTCCCCTTTAAAATCATTCCTGCCTCCTTTATTTCCACTGGATTTTCTTCTGACTTTATTGCAAGCACAAGAAAAATTACTAGTAGTGCCTTCTACTTATGCTCCCCTGGTAGTTTCTGGATACAGAAAACACCTTGTGCCCTATCCTAAATGGTTATATTGTCATTGTACAGTGATACAGCTTTCACTTTCCATAACAGATTTGTCCCTACTGATGTTGGATATCTCTTTGTCTGTTGTAACTCTGGAAAAAATGATCTTCATCTCCCCCTGCCAATCACAGGTGCATTGGATCCTTTGCTTAAGGAGTAAAATGGGCCTGGTGCCTGTAGGTCACCTGGAACCAGACATGCTGGGGGCTTTATGTGAGGAGAGGAGATGATTAACAGGGATCCAGGTTTCCTGGTTCCCATGGAAAAATGGAGTAAATCATGGATTTTACCTTTTACTGGAGGCAAACACAGATTTTTCATTTTACTGGAGAAGCCTGCAGATATTGCAGTTCTGTGACGAGCCCTCTGCAGGGTGGCAGAGTTCCAGCCTGCAGGGGGCTGGGAGGGAGCAGGAGGAGGGCGTTAAGCATGGGGTGCTATGTGCATGTATTTGCATGTGACTGCCAGGCAACCTGGAGAGCAGCTCCCTCAGATAAGATGTGGGGGGTAGGGATTGAGGCCCCCATAGGGAAGCAGGGAGGGAGTTGTGCAGGGCTGGGGCCAGGGCTGGAGCCCAGCCAGGCAGTGCCTAGGGCCCTGGTGGGGAGTGGGACAGGGCCATGGGTGGCCTGTCCAGGGGTGAGGCCAGCTGCCCACTGCTGCGTGCACTTCCAGGAGGGCGGAGGGGACCCATGCCCTCCAGGTCTGTGCATGGGGTAGGGCAGACTGCCTGCGGCAGGCTCGGGCTCCTCCTCTGATGCTCTCCCCGGCGCCTGCATAGCCCAGTGTGTATAACCCGATACTATGAGGAACAATGGAGCTGCGCAGGAGCTGCCTGCCACCACAAGCTCTGTGTTGCCAGCATCTCCTACATGCAACCCCGTGCTGCAGCCGTACAGTCAGGGGATGCCTTGCCAGGGCAGCGTGGATCTCACAGCAGCAGGCAGCTTCCTGAGTGGCTCTGCTGTTCTTTGCAGTGCCAGGTCGTACATGCTGAGCTGTGGAAGCGTCTGGAGAGGACAGCAGGGTGGGAGCCTGTAGTGAGTAGTACGCAACCCACCCTTCTCCCTCCCATGCACAGATGTCGGGGATACGGGTCCCCGTCTCCCGGTAGTGTGCACCATCACGGGAAGCAGCCCCTGCCTGAGCCTGTAGTGGGCAGGCAGCAGTGGAGGAGCTGGGTTCTGCTCTGCTGCAGCAGCTGCCACCTCCTGCCAGGGTCTCTCTCCAGCAGGGGTGGGGGAGCAGGAGCTGTGGGACAGGGGGTGAAGGGAACCAGCAGGGCCAGGGGGCTGTTGGGGGAGCCTTTTATTTTAATAACGTATTTGCAGGGGAGGTTATTAGAGAATCTGTGAATTTTTTATCAGAGATTTTGCAGTTATTTTTTATCTGGGAAAACCAGGATCCCCGATGATTAGGCACTTGGATCATTAGGGAAACAGAGATCTTCAGGGGACTTGAACGTGCCTCCTCCCAGTTATCCTGTGACCAGTGTTTATGGAACAGTTCTCCTTTGAGAGTTAACTTTATGTTGTGTGACAGAGAAGTGTGCTAGCAGTGGTTGCTGTATTAAACATCATCTCCTAAATTGCCCTGATGCTTATGGGCAATTTAGGATGGAAGAGGCTGACAGGGTCAATGTCCCGGGCTTGGAGATTGGTTATTAGGGTCATATAATCCTGAGAACTTGTTAGAATGGGGAGGCTAGTTTTAATGCAATGTGTAACTTGTCTCCTCCTCTCTCAGGATGCCTGTGCAGTATGTCCTTGGTGAGTGGGATTTCCAGGACCTGACCCTCAAGATGAGACCCCCAGTCTTCATTCCTCGGCCTGAAACAGAGGTAGGACTGTGGAAAGGAGAAGCATGAAGTATTCTTCTACATTCTGCCTTGCTTTAGATTTCTCCTGTGCCATGTAACAAAGTTGTCTGGGGCTATTGACCCGTGATGTTTGGGTAGGTGAGCCTGTTTCCCCAGCTCCACACTGTAGAAGACACATGTATATTTTCTCTTGCTTGGTTGTAAGAAAGTCCCAGGTGAAAGAAACTGGAGTGGTTTCATTTCCTTTTTATGGTAGCACTCAAGCTGTAATGATTTTCCCTACAGTCTAAGGACACTATGAAGATACTTCAGTGACTTGTGTAGCTTCGCAGGTGGCCTGAGATGGGGCAGCATGGGGGGAAGGAGGGATGGGGTGGTGGCAAGTCCAGCCCACTTGCTGGGAGTGGGGCAGGACTGGTGATTGAGCAGCTAATTGATGAGTCATTAGGTTAGCTGCTGTTTTCCTCTTTAACATCATAGGCTGGGGTGGGCAAAGTCCAGATGGGCCAGATTGGACCCACAGTGAACTCCATTTCCCAGCAGCCCCGGCCACGTTGCTGTGGCCGGTTCCCATGGAGACCACAGGAGTGGTGGGGCTGTGATAGTATGGGGCCAGGGTTTCCATGGAGGCTAACCCCAGCAGCACTGACAGGGCATGCAGCCGGGTGGGGAGCTGTTCCACAGCCAGGGCTGCGATCTTGCAGTGGTGACAACATGGTCTGGGGCCAGGACAGAGGCATGATCTGCTGCCTGCAAGCCCCTGACTGGGGCGTGTGGGCACTGGATTGCAGCTTTGCCCTGGCTCTGGACTGCAGTGTTACTGCTGCAGGATCCTGGCCCCAGAGCAGCTCCCTGCCCAGCTGTGCACGCTGTTAGCACTGTTGGGGCTAGTCTCAATGGAAACCCTGTAAATCATAGAGAAGTAGAGCAGGAAGGGACCACCAGAGGTCCATCTAGTTCAGGGGTATCCAGCCTTTTTTGAATGTGGGGCCAGATCATGAACTTTTTATCACCCAGTGGGCTGGTGAGCCATATTCAAAGATGTCACAGGAAGTGGTATCATATCAGGAAGTGATGCCACGTGACCTTTGACACCAGTGAAGTTACAGGGGTTGACATGGCGCTGGTTGACATGGCATGCATGCCTGGGTTGACATGGTGCTGCAGGAGCCGCTTGGCTACAACTGGGTTGACTTGGTGCTGGAGAAGCTGGGAGGCCAGGCTGGGGTTAACCTGGGGCCTGCCAGTGCCATGCCCAGATTAACATGGTGCTGCAGGACCCACCTGAGCAGAACCAGGTCAGCACCGGCCAGGAAAAGCAGCATGCAGCTGAAGCCATCTTCCCATGTGCTGCTGAGGATGGGAGGAGGCTGATCAAGTCTGCACCGGCCAGCAGAAGCAGCGGCGGAGCCACGTGCCGCTCGGGACTGACTAGTGCAGGCTTGTCCCATCCCTAGCAGCACATGAGAAGCAGCCCCCTTGGGGCCTCGCGCGCGGGCGGCCGGGCCTGGAGAACTGCAGTGCCGGGGAGGAGACTGGCCGGGGGAGCAGGCGCCGCCTTGCTGTGGGGCAGGGCAGGGCAGCAGAGCTGGCTTAAAGCAGGCGGGTGAGGAGGCAGACGTGGGCCGGCAGTGCCAGCGGCCGCTCTTTGGCCTCTTGCGTGGGGCCGCTACCTCGGGTCCCATGAGGGTAAGCTGCTCCCCTCCCCTCGCTGCTGGCTGGGGCCTGCAGGCCAGCCCTGCCTGCCTCACCACAGCCCCACTGCTGCGCCTCTGCAGTGGTGCCGCTGCCCCACACTCCATGGCGGCGGCTCTGCACGCTGCATTGCTGCCACTGCTGCCATGGCTTTGCACTCAGTGGCGGCGGCTCCGCACTCTGTGGCGGTGGTGGCACTGTGGCTGCAGGCCAGATACAATGGCTTGGCGTGCCGTATGTTGGGCAAGCTCCTTGTTTTCTAGTATATGCTAAAGAGATCCCAGGTAAGGGCTATGCCCAGTACTAGAGAGGAAGGCAAAATCCCCCACAGTCCATACCAATCTGACCATGGGTTAAAATTTCTACTTGACCCCAAACATGGCAGTCAGTCTGATCCTGAGCAGAGGGGCAAGACCCTCTAGCCAGGAACCTCTGGCTTTGATTCCAACAGGAGCATTTTCCCCAGTGGCTCCATAGTCAAAGTCAAAGTCCCAAGCCTTGTCTGTAGCCAGTTCCCAGTGCCTCTGAGGAAGGCTTAAAAACACCCTGACACATGTAGCAGGAAGCGGGGCTAGGGGCAACTAGCAAATCCCAGAAGCATGGGGAATACCCATTGTAGCTAACCTAGATAAGCTGATAAATGTATATCAGCTACTCACAGCTATACCTAGATCATCCCTGATCATTGGCTGTCTAGCCTCTTCTTGAACACTTCCAGTGATAGAGAGTCCTCTATTTCCCTAGGCAGTCTATTCCACTGCCTTGCTGTTCTAACAGTGAAGAAGTTTTTCCTGATATTCAGTCTAAACCTACTTCACTGCAACTTCAAGACATTGGTCCAGATCCTACTCTCTGCAGCAAGAGAGAAAAAGTGTTTTCCTTCTTTATGGCAGTCCTTCAAATATCACATCCCCTCTTAAGTGCCTTTCCTGCAAGCTAAACATGCTTAGTTCCTTCAGCCTCTCCTCATATCATTTGTTTTCCAAGCCTTTTATCACTTTGACTGCCTGATTCTGGACCCCCTCTAACTTCTGCACATGCTTTTTAAAATGTGGAGCCCAGAATTGCACACAGTACTCTAGATGAGGCCTAACCAGTGCTGAGTAGAGACACACTATCATCTCCCGTGTCTTGTACTCAGAGCTGACCCTAGAGGGGTGCATGGCCCAGGGCAAATCTGCCTGTGCAGGGCCCCCTTAACATTGCACAGGGCCATGGTACCCCTGCAAAGGGGGGGGTGGTTCCCTGTGCTTGTACTGCAGTGCGGGGCTGAGCCACCTGCTCCAGGTGGGCCCCGTGGGAGGCTGCTACACAGGGCTCCCCCAATGCGCAGGGCCTGGAGTGGTTGCCTTGATTTGCCCTGCCCTAGGGACAGCTCTGCTTGCACCTAATGCTTCTATTGATGTATCCTAAAACTGCCATCACCTTTTGTACAGTTGCATCACACTGAAGACTCATTCTGTGGTCGATGAAGACTCCCAAGTCCTTTTCCACGGTGCTGCCATCCAGCCAGGTGTCATCCATGTTACATTTGTGTTTTTGATTCTCCCTCCCAAGGTTTAGCACTTTCTATTTGAGTGCATAGAGCTTCATCCTATTAGCTCTAGCCCAACTTTCCAATCTGCTTTTCTGTCGTCTTCCTCCTGATCCAGGGAACAAGCATGTGATTTTGACATACAAGACAACACCAACAGCTTTTCAAACCTGTCTGAAACAGAACGTAACCCTCAATGTTGATATTCTAGTCATAAGAGCTGTCCAGCCAGGTCTCTGTTTTGCCAGTCAGATCATAGTTCTTTTTACAGGCTGCAGCTTCCAGCGTATCTTGTTTCTCTCTCCTACTGCTTCTTGCATTTGTATACATGCATCAGACATATTTTCCGTTTTGACCTGTTTGCTTCCCTTTTATACAGTTGTATGGTTTTCTGGTCCTTTCCCACAGGTACATTGCTGCTTTGAGTTCTTTCTTTTCTGAACTGTTTGCTCTGTTGCTGGATGGTTTTGACCACCATCCCCTGTGGAACCTAGTTTAAAGCCATCCTTACTAGGTTGTCTTGGTTAAAAAATGCCCAAAGATGCTCTTCCCTGTTCTTGTCATATGGATCCCATTTCTTGATATTAGTCCTCCTTCCAAGAAAATCTGCCTGCTGCCAAAGAAGCCAAAGCCTTCACATCAACACCACCATCTCAGCCCCATGCATACTTCTAGGATATGGTGGTCTTTCCCCGGATCCTTGCCTTCCATGGAAAAAATTGAAGAAAACACCACTTGGAGCACAGTGGAGTACGGTATGCTCCAAGCTCCTTAATGCTGCTGCCAAGAGCTTCCCAGTTGCATCTGATCTGATCATTGTCCTTTCTGGCAGTATTGTTGATGCGTACGTAGACAAGCAGGAATGGGTAGTGGTCTGAAGGATGGATGAGTTCTGGCAGTCTCTCTGTGATTTCCTGAATTTGGGCTCCAAAGAGACAGCACACCTCCTAGGCCCCCAAATCTGCGTGACAAATTAATGCCTCTGTCTCCTACAGAAGGGAGCCACCAACCACCACCACTCTTCCTTCTTGGTGCAGTGGTCCTAGAGCCCCTGTCTCTGGGGCCTTGCACTTCCTGCTCCCTATGCTTCTGCCTCTTCTGTCTCATGCCTGTAGATGTCTCTCCTCTGCCTCTTCCTCAGCAGTTCCACTGCAGAGTGCTTGAAAGCAGTTTTTGACTTCAGTCTGCTGCTCTTCAATTCTGGGGATCCCCTTCTCTGAGTAGAGGCATGCTGCCACTTCTCCTCCTTGCCCTCTCTAGTACCAGCCTCTCTCAACTCTTGTCCAAGTAATCTTCCCTGTCATAGATGCAGTGCAGCATGGATCCCTGTGCTGCCAATCTGTGACTCTTCTCCTTCATGGCAGACACCAGCTTACACTTGGTGTAGATGAAGTGCTCCTGATCCACTGGGAGGAACATGAACATAGTACATGACTCTTCCAGCTTAGGAATGAGGGCATATTGGTAGGACGATATGTAGGCCATGATTGCCAATACGAGAGAAAATTGCTTATCGTGCCTGTATGTTTGCATGATTGGGTAGATGTATTTCTGCTGGCCTAAATTATAAGCCTACCCCCGGGCTTAATTGACTAATGTTGTATTTTCTGTAACCTAATTGCGTTCCCCTCCTCACCCCCATCCCTCTAATGTTAGTCCCTTGCTCTGGCGATTTGTATTTCCCTACTGGCTTTTTCATCTTTTTGGGTTTGCAATCCTAAACATTTACTAATAAAATTTAATCTGTTCTATACCGTGCTGTGCTAGAAAGAAGCTAGCGTAGTCTGAGACAAAAAATTAGTACAAGTTTCTTGACTGAGGACTAGTGTGCATCAAACAGCTTTATGTTATCCTTATATAAGAAAACAATTATGACCCATTATGTGAACTCTTCATTATTGCCAATCATGTTTATTATGCTTGTGACTAATGGGCACCCAAGACAACAGCCCAATGTGCAACACAGTCCAAAGCAGAGGCAAGTTTTTCAGATCTTGGAGATAGGGATTTTCTAAATAGACAGGACTCATGCAGGGTAGGATAAGGGAGAGAACATACCAGTATTCCATAACCAGCATGAATGCAACATATGGCTGTGAGAGGGTAAAAGGGGTAGATGTGGAATGAAGCAAACTGGTTGTGAGGTTGGGGCAGGATTAGAGGAACCAGCTGCTCAGTAAACAGCAGAGGAATATGGTCAGAACTTCAAAAATGTTCCAAATGGCTAAAGGCCCCTGCTTTGATACCCTCTGCTTTGATTGACTGGAGTTTCTGGCAGATTTCTCCCAGGTTTCCTCAATGGCTTCATAGTGGGGAGAGAACCATTTGGGTCCCAGCTCTCAGTGTCTCTGGCAATGCCCTGGCAGGATTCTGAGGCAGGCACAGTTCTGAAGGGTTGACCCACTTGGACCCAATTTTATCCCTTCCCCCAAGCACAGCAATTCTTGATTTGGCTGCTTTTGTTGGCTCATTTTGTGTCTTTTTTGATTATGGTGTAAACCACCGTCCAAGTGACATAAATTAAACCTAAAGAAGGCATCTTACCCCAGAATAGAGCTGACCTCCGTGAGATTCAGCCTGTGGCACCTTGTCATCTACCTTGAGAGGCTCCCCATGGATCCATAAATTTGTTGGTGGGCATGTGGTGTCATTGGTCCCATGCTGTCAAATCTGTGAACATCTTTCAAGTGCCCTGCCCTTCACGTTGGATCCAGTGCCTGATTCTGGTGTGCAGGGGTGGGGCCAAACACCCAAGACCCAATCCTGGCATGAGGGTAGTGGGAGGGGGCAGTCCCAGTGCCTCTTGACCCAGTCCCAGCATGAGGGGGAAGGGGGCGGTGCTGGACTCTCAGAATCCAGTCCTGGTTTGTGGGATATGGAAGGGGCAGTGCCAGTCCCCAGGGCCCAATCCTAGCACAGAGAGCAATGCTGAGCCCCTGGGCCCAATCTGGCTCACAGATGGCCTGATCTGACCTACATGCAAACTCCAAACCACTCGTCTGGTCCACAGGGCCAAAAGGTTGAACACAGTTGCCCTACAATGTTTCCCACTAAGTTCCCCATGCAAACAAGCTGTGAAAGTTCCTTCGTAGATTCATAGATGGTAGGGTCAGAAGGGACCTCAACAGATCATTGAGTCCAACTCCCTGCCTGGGCAGGAAAGAGTGCTGGGGTCAGATGACCCCAGCCAGATGCCTATCCTAATGGAAGTGTTAACCAGCGTAACTGTGCCAGTTATACTCAGAGCCTAGATTAGATCAAAATATCTCTTTGTGCTTGGCCCTAGATGCTGGAGTGGGCAGCGAAGGTGCAACTTCAATCGTGATACCTTTTCCGAAAAGTGCAGTCATGTCACTCCTTCCCAGCCAGTCACACTCTCCCAGGGTCACCTGTGGACTAGAAACCTGCGTGCGGGATAGAAACCCCTTGTCATTGCCCTGCTCAGAATTCAGAAGACTTCAGACAGACCTTTCATTGAGTTTCCTGTGAATGATTTTCACATCCACAGGAGAGAGGTGGCAGGAAAACATGGCATATCCTACCACTCACTAATTTAAATCTAATTCACCAAACCTGGCAGGAAAGAACAGGTGGTCAGGCAGCCAGTTGTCAAAACCAGTAGCTGAGATCTGAATGATCTTTAGGTGGAGGGAGGATTTATCCAATTCATCATTTCATCTGGAAGTATAGGAGGTGTGGAGACCATAAGTTATCATGGTCGGTGAGGATGCAAGAGGGTGCTGATGAATGGAGCCTAATATCAGTGGCTGAATGGAAGGGGACCTAACGCGTTATGACCAAAAAGAGGAACAACAGCAGCCTCTACACCGGGCCGTTGCTGTCCTGCAGCTGGTGCTTTTTCTTTGTTTTCTGTTCTTTCATCTCCATCATTGGATGTGTCATGTACTATTTGGCAGGAGCATGGGGGAGAGAGGCTGAGGTGTGCCTAGTTTCCCATTTGCTGCAGTGTGTGTGCCTGTGTATTACACAGGTCTGATTCTGTAATTCCCCCCTTGCAGCAATGGGAGCACCTGTTGTTGGCTGTTATAAAGCTGTTGTATTTTGATCCAGCCCCTGCTGGTATTTGATGTTGAAGGGTACTGCTGTACGCTTGCTGACTGGCCTTTTTTCCCATCTCCCAGTTTACCCACTGCCAAAGCTGACAAAAATGTTGGCAGCTTGGGTAGCTGGTGTTCTTTTTTGTTGCCTCAGAAGGTGTTTGGGAAAACTATTTACATCACAGCCACAACAGCACTGGCACTAGTTGTTGGTTTTGGGAGCACTGGCTCTGTGGGAGGATATTTGAACAGGAAGAACATGGGGGCAAGATCTAGGTATTCAGTAGCACCTGGCAACATGCTGGCTTTATGCACATGCTCTTTCCAGGAAATCATGGGCTGTGTGCAGTGTGTTGCTCAAGCTGAGTGGGTGTCTACCTTTTTTTCCCTCTGTTGGCCTAGGCTGCATCAGACATGAAGTTTTGTGCAGCGAGTCCTGTGCTGGTGTCTCAAGCCTGTGTCGTCAGCGCATCTTTTCAGAAATTCCATTTTGCTGAGTACATGTAACAGGAAAATCTTCTTAACAATTTATAATCAACTGTCTTAACTAAAATTGTTCTTTTATTGTGATTTGCCAGCAAGCAGCTTGCAGTGCCCTCAAAGCCATTGGTTGTTAGAAATCATTCACCAAATAAAGTCAGTGAATAAGTCATGAGCTATAGATCATTTGCAGGCAGTTCAGTGCCAGGATTTGCTACCCTAGATTGCAGGGAGGAGCCATATTGGCAAACTTCTGGTCCCTAGTTGATTGAGTGTTGTTTCTATCATATTTCTAGTGCATATATATTTACAAATACAAAATTGGGTTCCTGTTGCTATTTGGGAAAAGTGCTGTTTCTGCTGATGTTCCAGCCTGTAAACTCAGGCTCTACATGGGAAAAGAGACTGCCTTTTACTACACGTTTGAACAGGGCTTAATGCACTGGGGCTTCAATTCTTGATTTGAACCCCTGTTTTTGATGTACTAATAATAGACTTTGCTTTGTTGTCGTATTTAAAGAGTCCCAGGCATGGACCCATTGTGTTAAGTGCTGTGTGAACAAAAAGGGAGCATCATCTTTGCTGTACAGATCTTTAAATCTAATTAGAATATAATTCTACAATGGGTTATAGGATTTTTTTGAGAAGGATTACTTGGACTAGATGGTGTACTGGGCCTTTTCACAATCTTTGAGTCTTAGCACCTTACTGCGTAAGGGAAAATGATCAGGTGAATGCTAGCTCAAAGTAGAGGTGAGATGGATATTATTCTACATGAGTAATTACAGATTTAGATGATGCTTTATCTTAATTCCATGCTTAAGAGGAAGTTTGAATGTTATCTTCTACACAGCTAACTCCTTATTTATCTTAGAAAGGCATTTTTCGGTAGTATGTTTTACCACTAGAGGGCACTCCAGGCTCAGATTCACTGACCTTCCTTTTGGTTCCTTTGACTTCCAGAAATTATTCTTGTAGTTAATAATTGTTAGGGTTTCCAGTATCAAATCCTCCCTCTCCCTCCTTCTTCTCTGATGCTGTAGACTGAGGCAAAGCAAAATTTGATTTTAGAGAAAAATTGTCTCCCTCCCTTGTCCCCCTGCCTTGGAGATGATGGTTGATGGGGGTGTGGGAGAGAGCTGCATCCCTCCAGAACCACTCTGACTTGCCTTCCTGTGGAAAGAGTTGCAAGAAGGGAGAATACCTGTTATTCTTATTAGGTTTATCCACCCTTAATGTTACTACCCAACCTGAGCCTTGAGAGACTCCTGAGGAGTCTCATGGGGATCTCAGCACTATCTCAGAGCCTCAGTAGATCTTCCTATCTTGTATTTGGAGGCCAGCTCATGAAAACTGAACACTGGCCTGAAAAGAGAAAAGGACAGCATGAGCACAAAGTGGTATGTTTAGTGTGGAAGCTGGTGGGTATGTGAAACAAATTGTAAACCCCATTCTGTGAGAAACATTTTGATACCCAAAGAAGGGAAAATGGCTGCATCTCTGGGAACAGAGCTAAGATGGTTTGGATACTATTTTGGGGAGAATGTAAGCTTTAATTCTGCATTTTCTATATTTCTAACTTTTTTCTTGTATTGTATTTTTTTTTTTTTAACCCCAATATTCTGGTATGGAACTACATACCAAAACCTTTGCTCCCTTTGTGTCTACAGGAGGATCTCTTTTGAATGGGAATTTTTTTTTAAAACATGTACTCCCAAAGAGAGATCACCTGGATTTTAACCCAACTTCAGTTCATTTTAATTATTAACCTTTCAGTGAATTCATACCCACAGAAAAGAAGAGAAGAACAGGGACATTCTGAATTTCTTGACCTATATATTCAAATTGAAATTGCAAGGTGGGGATTTTTCCACAGCTTTATGAGTAAGCAGCATTGTATTTTTCTGATTGAGAAACCAGTGTCAGTGCTCAGTGGAAAATTCTAATGAAAATCTCTGCTTTTATTTCCCTAGCTGACTGTTAATGCTACAAGCTGTCATTTGTCAGAAAGTACAGAAGGGCATTATTAGTTTAATGGTTGAAACAGTGTGCTGCAAACCACAAGATCTGTGTTCTTTTCCAAGGTTTACCACTTTCTCACCAAAGGCAAGTTCTCCTTCCCTTCTCTGTGTGCTTGAGTTTCCTATTTGTGTATAAGTGTTTATACTGTTTGTGCACCCTAATAAAGGGCTTTGGGATCTTCTGATAAAACAGGCGCTTGGACTTCTGCAAGGCCTGGGACTTGGTAAGACACAACATTATGATTCAGAAACTAGAGTGATTCAATAACAACATGACACATGTTAAATGGAGTATAAACACTCTCATTGATATGTTTAAAAATGTAGTTTGAATGGGGAGTCATCAGCACACGAGCTTATTTTTGGTGGGGTCCCTTGTAGATTAGTTCTTGTCTTTCATCATTTCATATTTTTATCAGTGAGCTGAAAGAAAACCAGGATGTGGTTGTACTGCTTCTGGTCCCTGCCAGTGCATAATACAGTGTTGTATTATGCCTTGTAGGGATACCCTAGAAGACAAAGGTGTAACAGGAATCAGAGGCTAGAGATCAAAGTTAAACAAATTCAATTTAGAAAGAAGAGTATGCGTTTCAGTCAGAATAACTACTCATTAATGGAACAATTTTACCAAGAGTCTGTGGAAGATTCTCTGTGACTGGGAGTTTTTCAATCAAGATGGCATGTTTTCCTAAAAGAGGCAACTTATTTCAAACCAAAGTCAATTCAAGGAAGACATATGCCATATGGCCTGTGTTATGGAGGTGGTCACAGTGGTTCTTTCTGGCTTTTTAACCAACTGGAAGGGTGGTCTGTTTGTATAGAAGGTACGTCATAAGTAGGTGGGTGCCATTGTACTGTATTAAAAAAATGTCCATTTTAAATTAAAAATCCTTACCCTTTCTTTTCACAGACAATGTCTCCCTCTCCATGCCAAACAGGGAAAGAGGGACTACTGTCTTCTGATGGCATATATGCGTTCTGTGACATGAATTTAATTGATAAGTGCTCTATATGTAGGTGAGGTTATAGTGTAGTTGAGACACCAGTCCTACAAGCCTCAAGGCTTTTTAGTTTCCTTTCCTCAGCCGTATCCATTCTGTTCAAGGCGGGACCCATCCTAGTCCTGTATTTCAGGCTCTGTGTTGGAGAGAGCATGTTCTGGCAATTAAAGCACAAGGTGGACAGGCAGTACCAGAGCTGGGCGAGTTTACCATAATAAAGTCATGGGATAAATTTGCCTTGAATATATGTTGCAGATTGGTGTGAGCAATATCCATTGTGTTTCACAGCACTATAAATAGGGTTTTAGGGACTGAGGGGTTACCTTACAGGATTGGACTAACACCTCTTTGGGCCCACCCAGTTCAGGCTGTGGTCCCTGACTAGTCAGTAGCAAGAGAGGAACGCTCATGTGCTTCAAAGGAAGCCAAAGGCTTGCTCATGAGAAGATATGACTGGGTGAAGATTTATAGGGGAGGTACTCATCCAGCAATCTTGCAGTCTCTTGATTTTCCCTCCTTCTGTTCTGTCTGGGAATGGAGACCCCATTGCATGGCCTGGTGCTGGCCTGCTGTCCAGAGAGCGCTGGGAATGTCTGCCTCAGCAATCCTTCCATCAGAGGAGTCCAGAGGGGAGATTCATGAGGCCTGTGAAGTGTTCTGTCTCCACACAGCTGCAGCCCTAGATGTGAACCAGTTTGGCTGTAACCTGGCTGCCTCCTGAGCACTGAACCAGAGGCCTCATATTTGAAAAGGGGGCTCTTTTTTCATGTCTCCCAAGGTCATTGCCATATGCTCACGTTTCTGGCTTGGCTTCCTCGTACTCTGCCACAGATTGATTGGCAGCCAGTGGACAAACAGGTACAGAACAGGGTGACTGAGTTAATATCAGATTAGGCTTTCTACAGAAAGTCCTGGATTCTGGGAATCAAGGTTTCTGGGAAATGCAAGAGCTCCTGAAAACATTCCCAGGAAGTGTTCGAATGTTGAAGGGTGCAGAGCTAAGCTTTGCTGTTGCACTCTGCCCTCCACCCATGTGTGGTCCAAGAGCGTTGGAGGCCTTGCACCTCAAATGGCTGCTGCCCCCTTGGACCTCATCTTTACTGCAGCTGTCAGGACATTTAAGGCAGGAGAGACATAGTCTAGAGAGATGCCCTCGGGGAATGTGGGGAGTTTCAAAGTCAAAGCCTGAAGGACACCTCTCCCTGCAGCCCCATCCCCTATACAGTTAATTCTGTATTATATGAAAGGAAATCAACAGTTACTTCCCAGGATTTGACAGTAATTCCCTATCCCTTGGGGATCATACATAACTCAGGGGATGCACCTCAGTCCTGGCCTGCAGGCACCCCTGTGGTACCAGTTTTGCTCATAACACATACACTGTTATGCCAGATGCCCCTCAACACTGAACTGCAGTGCTCTGTTCTGCTATAGTTAGCACTGCACACAGGGACTAAAGTGGCTCTAAGCTAGGTGGAGCCAACCTTTTTGTCAGTTGTGCCACAAATCAAGCCCTGTGCCCTCCACAAGTCCTGCTCAGATCGCCTTCCCCTGTCCAATCCACTGTTCTGCTTTCTGCTTCCTGCCCCCTTTTGATCTGCTGATCTGCTTTCTGTTCCCTGCCTCTTCTGCCATTATACTGCCTCCCAAATTGGCTACATGCCACATATAGGTGCCACAGGTGGTGTGTGCAGCCTGTGTGTGTGGACTGTCCTTGCTTTAAATTGTGCAGAGATTCTGCAGTATAACCATAAGTCTCCTAGAAAGGTTATGGGTGCCAGCAAGCTCTTCTCCAAGGAGAATGGACAGTTCCTTCTGCCATTATCTTGTGTTTGGTGGCAACTGTCACGTGGCCTTCTAGAGCTACCAGGAAATAGCATGACATCAGTAGAGCAGTGCTCATACAGAATCCACGCTGGATTTGATCATGAGCAACAGAGAAAGGGATGGAGTGAAGAGGTTAATTATACATGGGCTTTTCTGCCTTTAGCCTGTATTCTGTGAAAAATAATTTAGAAAGCTTAAGTTTTGTAGATGGGCCTGGGTTCAGTGAATAACAGGTTATTCAGCTAAATGTGTTTTTTCTTTAATATCTGCAAGTTACTCGTGAGTGACTGACTTGTAAAATTCCAGTGACTTGGCAAATCATTTCACTGAAAAATCATGGTGTATTGAGCACTTGCAAGTACGCCATTTTGCTCTTCCATACCGGAGAAGCATCGACTAGTTTTGACAGGTGGGTTGAATTCTCCTATCTCTGTTCCCTTACTAGAAGTGTTAATGTTTGGGATCCATTTTCTGGGCGAATGATTGTAAGTTAAGTCTCACATATACTATTTTCATTGTGGTTTTTTTTTTTGCTGGCAGAAAGAAGAAAGTAGAGAGACACAATGATCTAATGCAAGGCTGTTCAACTTGTGGTCCATAAAGGGTATAGCTACTGAAACGACTGCATTGGTCTGGCTGCAGAACCCAGGGGGTGAACACCACTGCTGCTTGCTGCTACATGCCATTGCCCACTGCCAAATTCAGAGTTTTCTGTAGCTGCTGGTGACTCAAGTCCACAGCAGGGGAACCAGGGGTGGGGGCCAAGCAGCAGCAGTGTTCACAACCCTGGATTCTGGAGCTGCACCAGTAAGCTGCCACCCTACTGCCAGAGCCATGTCATGTCGCCCACAAGAAGCCCCATGGTTTGGATCCATCCTACAAGGCCAAGTAAGTTAGACACTCCTGGTTAGATAATAGGATGCAGGAGTAGGACAGAAGTTTGATTCCTTGTTCAGAGCCAGTCTCCCTGTACATCCTGTGTCTTATTGCAGAGATATTTAGAAAGCAAGTGCATTCATGACTCTCAGATGCCATGAGGCCCAGATGAAGGTCTTTCTAGAATAGAAGAGAGGGGTCAAGGTTGATTCAGATCTAGCAATTTTAGTTTAATAGTAACCAACAAGATTAGGTGCTTTTTCTGGTCTAGCATGAGAATCTCTAATGTATTTCCTTCTGTCTCTCTTCATGTTGAAAGCCTCCTGACCATGTACTGTCTGTTGGTTGTTGCTGCACAGCTGGGGAGCTTGTGGTTTGGGTGCTGGCAGCCAGCGTCCTCGCTTTCTCTTTGTGCAGCTGCAGTTCCAGGAATTACAGTGAACAAGAGACCTGGCCACAAGAAGGGGGAGCTAATACCAAGAACCTCTGAGAACACCAATGCTGGGGAAGGGGGTTTGTGGGTGGAGGGGGTGGGGCAAAGGTTCCTGGGGAAACTGGAGGTGTTTGCAAAATTTTTGCACTTATTTTGCAATTAGCTCAGGAGATTGGGGGTGGGAGGATGGGGAGGGAAAACCCAACATGAACTTAGGTAGAATCAGACACTGAAGTTAAGTCATCCAGGAAGAGTAAGATGAGGGCAAGGTGGGCTGCTTTGCTAAGAGAAGAATGTTTGAGGACCTTGCAGTAAGGAAAAACAAGTAATATTATATACATAATCTTTGACCATCCTTTAAAAAGTTATGATGCTGGAATTCCTCCCTCCTGAGAAAAAAGCCTTCCAGGGTCTGTTGCCCTATTACCTTCCAACCATATACATTTTTTTTTTTTTTAGACTCTTTCTTTTGTGAGGAAAAAACCCTCAAAATTGTGCCTCAGAGATGCTACCAGCAACCTTGTGTCATCATAGAAGTCACTAGGCTTGTGGCATACTCAGCTCTCCTGTCCAGTGTGATGTCAATGAAACTTGGAGCCCTTCGTTAGAGTAAAAGATCACTTCCTTGCTATCAGCCCAGCTTAAGAGCTCATTGATAGAAATGAATATATCATATGATATATTTTAAAAAAACCCTACTGAACGTTCAGGAACAAACCATCCTGATAAGCAGGAAAATTAACATATACGGCAGGCAGTCAACTTGGCTTAGCAGAGAACTCTTCAGTGAGCTTAAACACAAAAAGGAAGCTAACAAGGAATGTAAGCTTAGACAGACGACTATGGAGGAGTATAAGAATATTGCTCAGGCATACAGAGATGAAATCAGGAAAGCCAAAACACAGTTGGAGTTACAGCTGACAGGGGGCATGCAGGGTAACAAGAAGGGTTTCTACAAGTATGTTAACAATAAGAGGAAGGTTAAGGGAAGTGTGTGTCCTTTACTAAATGGGGGAGACAACCTAGTGACATGAGGAAGAAAAGGATGAAGTGCTCAACGCCGTTTTTACATTAGTCTTCACAGGTAAAGTCAGCTCCCAGGCTACTGCACCTGGCAGCACAGTTTGGAGAGGAGGTGAGCAGCCCTCAGTGGTGAAAGAACAGGCTAGGGACTATTTAGAAAAGCTGAACATGTACAAGTCCCTGGGGCCAGATGCAGTGCACCTGAGGGTACTGAGGGAGTTGGCTGATGTGATTGCAGAGCTGCTGACCATTATCTTTGAAAACTTGTGATGATCAGGGGAGGTCCTGGATGATTGGAAGAGGGCAAATATAGTGCCCATCTTTAAGAAAGGGAAGAAGGAGGATCCAGGGAACTACAGAACAGTCAATCTCACCTTAGTCCCTGGAAAAATCATGGGTGGGGCGGGGGGGCAGGTCCTCAAGGAATGCATTTCTAAGCACTTGGAGGAGAAGGGGATTAGGAACAGTCAGCATAGATTCACCAAGGGCAAGTTATGTCTGGCTGACTTGATTGCCTTCTTTAACAAGATGACTGGCTCTGGATGTCAGAAAAGCAGTGGACATGATATACTTTGACTTCAGCAAGGTTTTTCATATGACCTCCTACAGTACTCTTGCAAGCAAGCTAAAGAAGTATGGATTGGATGGGTGGAGCGTAAGGTGGATAGAAACCTGGCTGGGTTGTTGGGCTCAACGGGTAGTGATCAATGTTGCAATGTCTAGTTGGCAGCTGGTATCAAGTGTTGTGCCCTAGAGTTTGGTCCTGGGGCCAGTTTTGTTCAATATCTTTATTAATGATCTGCAAGGTGGAATAGAGTGCACCTTCAGCAAGTTTGCAGATGACACCGAGCTCTGGGGAGTAGTAATAGACATGCTGGAGGGTAGGGCTAGGATTCAGAGTGACCTAGACAAATTGGAAGATTGGGCCAAAAGAAATCTTATGAAGTTCAAGAAAGACAACTGCAAAGTCCTATACTCAGGATGGAACAATTCCATGCACTAGTACGGGCTGGAGACTGACTGGCTAAGCAGCAGCTCTGCAGAAAAGCAGAAGGGATTTTAGTGGACAATAAGCTGGATGTGAGTCAACAGTGTGCCTTTGTTGCCTAGAAGACTAATAGCATAGTAGGCTGCATTAGTAAGAGCATTGCCAGTAGATCAATGGATATGATTGCCCTCCTTTATTCAGCACTAGTGAGGCCACATCCATAACTCTGTCCATTTTTTAGCCCCTCCCTACAGAAAGGATGTGGACAAATTGGAGAGAATCTAGGAGGGCAATAAAAATGGTTAGGGGGCTGGGGCATCTGACTTATGAGGACAGGTTGGGGGAAGTGGGCTCATTTAGTCTGCAGAAGAGAAGACTGAGGGGGGATAGCAACTCTAAACTACCTGCAGGGCGGTTCCGAAGAGGATGGAGCTGGACTGTTCTCTAGGGTGGCAGATAACAGAACAAGGAGCACTAGTTTCAAGTTGCAGCAAGGGAAGTTTAGGCTGGATATTAGGAAAAGTTTTCTTACTGGGAGGGTTGTAAAGCACTGGAACTTGTTACCTAGAGAGGTGGTGGAATCTCCATCCTTGGAGGTTTTTATGACCCGGCTAGACAAAGCCCTGGGTGAGATGATCTGGTTAGGATGCTCCTGCTTTGAGCCAGGGTTTGGACTAGATGATCTCCTGAGGTCCCTTTCAGCCTAATTTTCTATGATTATATGATTCACAAGTATTATGTGGGTATCTAGGTGCTTCTGTGGTCCCTGCCACCAAAGCACCTGTCAGTCTTTCAGACACAGTCTTTCAATTCCCTACCACACAATACCCTTGTGAGGTAAGGAATTATTATCGTTACCTGTGTTTAATTGAGGGGCTGAGGCACAGAGGGAAAGTGTGACTTGTTCAAGGTTTCATTACAAGTGAAACATAACAACTCCAAAGGTGGGAGTTGACCTCAGGGCCTCTGAGTCTCAGCTTTGCTGCTCTTACAGACTAACAAGGGACAGTGGAGCAAAGTGTTGTTTGCAAGCAGATGCTGTGAAGGTGTGCAGTGAGGTTGCTAGATGAAATTAGGCTGCAGCATTGGGGCACTCATGCCTTAGGCAGGCAGGGAGAAGTGAGGCGACAACCATCTGGTGGACTATGGACTTGTCTTCTGGGAGGTAATTTTCTAGCTTTTGTTCTGGCTCAGGCCCAGTTTGCCCATCCCAGCTTATCACCTCTCATTAGTTTTCTTCTCTGGATCTTGCCTTCTCCCATTCCAGTCTCTGTACCCTTTCTGTCTGTTTTTTTTCCGGGCCTCCCATCTGCTGTTCCTTGCTTTTGGGTGAAAAGTATCCTCTCTTTTTGAGGACTGATGGTAATGACTCTTGGAGTAAAGCTGTGAGATGTTTGGGCATCACCCCACCCCTCACATTTGTGCTAGCTCATTTCCACTGCCAGAAGTTTGAGAGAATCTCATTAACTCTCTCACCAAGACTGTTGTGTGCCAGAGTAAAGCTGCTGATAGGGGTTGTTTCTTGTGGGAGTGCAAGGGGAGATTTCTTCCAGATCTATTTTCCCGGTCTCCAGTGCACACCCTATTCCAGTGGAAAGAGTGTAGGTCATTCAGTTCTGTCACTGTTGGTTGCAGAATTGCAACAGAATTGCAAATTGGACAGAATGCTGCTAACTCAAGTTAGCAGGATTTCTAGCATGTAGGCTGCATCCATATTGATACTAATAACATATGATGTAAACAGTAATTTGAATTTTAATAACCCCATAATTGAGCATTTATTCTTGCTGTGGGTAATATACCTCATGCCATGGGGCTAGTATGAAACTAGGTCAGAATTCAAAGGTGCATTATTAATGTCGCTCTTACATTTTTAATTTGCAGCAGTAAAAATAGACAAAAAACAAGTAACTTTTAGTGAGGGACTACATGTTTGAACTCTGGGGAAATATGAGGTGGATCTTTCTGACCACAGAGAGAGGTAGTTAGCTGCATTTTTTACTATAACATCTTTCACAAAGGGTCTCTTCTCACCACAAACGCACACACTTGGACAGAAAACTTGGGGACACTCAAATTACATTTCTAGAGAGATGTCAGAAGAGCAAAGATGATTATGCTGTGTACTGTGCTCACTTAGGATTATGGAGCAATCATTTATTTCCCACTTCCCAGGAGAATGCTGCAGCTACCAGGCCTAACCCCCATGTCACTCTGCCAGGGGTTGGAAGAACCCCTCAGACTGTGGAGGGAATTAAAACTAGGTCTCTCTTTTCAGTGGTGAGTACTCGGGCTTCTACAATCTACTAGACTGTTGCATAAAAGAAAGGCATCAGCACCAGCCCCTGTATCACTTCCTTCCTAGGCAGTTCTACAACAGGTGGGCACCACTGCTGTTACTTATGCTGCTTCTCCTGGGTGCAACTGCCATGCTTTGAGCTGAACTCTGTGTTGTCAGTTGTGATTTGAGCATGCCTACATGGATCAGGCCCCTTGGGGAAACTTTATGGGAACACCTGCTTTGTGAGCACAAGGTTGCATGCAACCCAGGCCCAGTCAGTTGCTTTCTGCATATAATGGCATTGCAGCTGAGACACCAGTCGATTCCTCACAGCATGGCAAGGAGTGTGTGACTGAATCTGAAGGGTGGAAGTATAGTATGTAGGCTTAAAGCAATATTGTATATAAAATGGCAGACACTATATGAACATACGAAGTGTCGTATTAGTTTGAACCAATGATCCACACAGCCCAGTTTCCCACCTCCGACAGTGGCAGAAGCAGATGCTATAGAGGGAGAGTATTGAACAGGATATCTCTTCAGTGATTCGTCCCCTATTTAGTACCCCCAGGCTTTCACCCTTATAGATTTAGAGATGCCAGAGGACATGCCTCTGACTATTCTGTTTAATAACCATTAATAGATCTATCATCCATGAATTTATTCAGTCCCTTTTTGTACCTGGCTATGCTACCTGTCTCTACCACCTCCTGTGGCAATGAGTTCTATAAATTATCTACACATTGCTTAAAAGACTAGTATCTATTGTTAGTTTTAAATCTGTTCCATGCTAAATTCAGTGGGTGCTTCCTAGTTCTAGTATTCTGGGTCTTGGTGAATCTCAGTTCCCTGTTCACTTTGTTTATAGAATCATAGGAAATTAGGGTTGATTAGATTAGGGTTGACCTCAGGAGGTCATCTAGTCCAAACTCCTGCTCAAAGCAGGACCTTGCCCAGCTATATCATGCCACCTAAGGCTTTGTCTAATCAGGTCTTCAAAACTTCCAAAGACAGACATTCTGCAGCCTCTCTGGTTAACCTGTCCCAGTGCTTTACTACTCGCCTTATGAGAAACTTTTCTTATATCTAACCTAAACTTCCCTTGCTGCAACTTGTTCTGTCATCTGCCACCACTGAGAAGAGTCTAGCTCTATCCTCTTTTGAACCCCACTTCAGGTAGCTGAAGGCTGCTATTAAATCCCCTCTCAGTCTTTTCTGCAGACTAAATGAGCCCAGTTCCCTGAGCCTGTCCTCATATGTCATGTACCCCGGTCCCTTAACCATTTTTGTTGCCCTCCGCTGCACTCTCTCCAATTTTTCCACATCCTTTCTATAGTGGGGGGCCCAATACTGGACACAGTACTCCAGATGTAGCCTGACCAGCGCTCAATAGAGGGGAATAATAATTTCCCTCGATATGCTGGCACTGCTCCTGCCAATGTAGCCCAGCATGCCATTAGTTTTCTTTGCAACAAGGGCATATTCTTGGCTCATATTCAGATTATTGTCTGCTGTAACCCCCAGGTCCTTTTCTGCAGAGCTGCTGCTTGGCTAGTTGGTCCCCAGCCTTTACTGGTGCACAGGTTTTTTCCATTGTAAGTGCAGGACTGAACTCGCCCTTATTGAACCACATGAGATTTCATTTGGTCCAGTCCTCCAACTTGCTGAGGTCTCTCTGAATCCTAGCCCTATTCTCCAGTGCATCTGCTACTCCCTCCAGCTTGGTGTCATCTGCCAGTTTGCTGAGGATACGCTACATCCCATCTTCCAGATCACTGATGAAGCTATTCAATAAAATCAACCCCAGAACTGACCCTGGGGGCCCTCCACTTGATGCTGGCTGCCAAATAGACATTGAGTCATAAATTAATGCCCTCTTAGCTTGATGATCTGGCCAGTCTTTTTATCCACCTTACAGTCCATTCATCTAACTTGAATCTTACTTGTGAGAATGTTGTGGGAATCATATCAACAGCCTTGCCAAAATCAAGGTATATTATGTCTGCTGCTTTCCCCACATCCACAGAGCCAGTCATTTCATCATAGAAGGCAATCAGGTTGGTCAGGCATGACTTGCCCTTGGTGACTCCATGCTGACTGTTCCTAATCATCTTCTCCTCCAACTGATTAGAAATGGATTCCTTAAGGACCTGCTTCATGATTTGTTTGGGGACTGAGGTGAGGCTGACTGGTCTGTAATTCTGTGGATCCTCCTTCCATCTTTTCTTGAAGATAGGCACTGTATTTGCCCTTTTCCAATAATCCAGGACCTCTCCTGACCACCATGAGTTTTCAGAGATACTGGCCAGTGGCTCTGGAATCACATTAGCCAACTGCTTTAGCACCCTTGTGTGTGTTGCATTTGGCCCCATGGACTTGTAGATGTCCAGCTTTTCTAAATAGTTCCCAACCTGCTCTTTTGCCACTGTTGGCTGCTCACTGCCTTCCCAAACTGTGCTGCCAGGTGCAGTAGTCTGGGAGCTGACTTTGCCTGTGAAGACTGTGGTAAAAAAGGTATTGAATACTTCAGCCTTTTCCTCCTCATCTGTCACTAGGTTTCCTCCCCCACTCAGTAAGGGACCTAAACTTTCCTTGATATTCCTCTTATTGCTGGCATACTTGTAGAAACCCTTCTTTTTACCCTTCATGTCCCTTGCTAGTTGTTACTCCAATTGTGCTTTGGTTTTCCTAATTTCATCCCGGCATGCCTGAGCAATACTCTTATATTCCTCCTTAGTCATTTGTCCAAGTTTCCACTTCTTTTTTTGTGTTTAAGCTCACTGAAGAGTTAAATATCTGCTAAGCCACGGTGGTCTTCTGCCATACTTGCTAATCTTCCTACACATTGGGATGGTTTGTTTCTGCATCTTCAGTAAGGTTTCTTTAAAATAGGACTAGCTCTCCTGGACACCTTTCCCCCGAGTCTGGCCACCCCAGGGAACTTGCCCATCAGTTCCCTGAGTGAATAGAAGTCCAGGGTTCTTACTTTACTGCTCTCTATCCTTCCTTTCCTCAGGATCCTGAACTCAGTCATCTCCTGGTCACTGCTTCCCAAGTTGCCATCTATGACTTAATTCCCCACCAATTTTTCCCTGTTTGTGAGCCATAGGTCAAGAAGAGTACAGCCCTTAGCTGGCCTCTTCAACACTTGCACCAGGAAGTTGTTCCCAACACTCTCCAAAAACTTCCTGAATTGTCTGTGCACTGCTGTATTGCCCTCCCAGCAGATGTCAGGGTGATTGAAGTCCCCATGAGAACCAGGGTCTGTGATCAGAAGACTTCTGCTAGCTGTTTGAAGAAAGCCTTCATGAAATTCTCCACACCTTTCATGATTTAATGGACCTCTGTCATATACCTCCTTAGCTGCTGCCTTTCCAAACAGAAGAGTCCTAGACTTTTTTAGTCTCTCAGTATGGCAACTGCTTCATGTCCCTGGTCATTTTGTTTGGCTTCTTCTGTGCCTCATATGTTCCCACCCTTCCAGCTTCCCTAGCTGGTATTTAATACTGACTTACAATGGGCATTTTAAACTCATCTTAACTGCTTGAGTGGCAGAAAAAATCTTTGATTCACAGATATATCGGGGAGTCCTTGAGCCCTCTCCCCCTCAGTACTCCATATGTAGCTGTATTCTTTCTCACATATTATCTAGTTCCAAAGGTGGGTTCAGTCTGAATAACAGTGACTAGCATGTGAAAGAGGGCTGGCCCACATCAGGGGCAGTTTTGAATGAGTTGTGATAAATAGTCTGGTCCCACATCAATGCTGATAAGATGCATCCAGATACAGGCCACAGTCACACTTCATCACTTAGTTTTACTGCTCCCTGCTGAATGGGCCAAGGGATAGTTATCTCAGAGAAATGGGCAAGAATACAAGAAATTTGAAACTTGAAATATATAAAACTCTAAGAGGCAAAAGCATGTGTGTAGAGTCTGGAATTTGCCTTTGCTATAAGGACAGATGCTGGTGTATCTGTAATTGCATCACCCACTAGTGAGTATAACTGTATATTCTCTACTGTATGTAGCTGCTGTTGATAATTTTGCCGGATTGTTAGTATTCCAGTAAACTGGTGTGTTGTTTAGAGTAATTTGCCTGGCTCCTCCTGTAGTTCTTTAGACAAAAATAGCGAAAGACTCTTGGATTAATCCTGGATGTAATAGGTGGGGAGCATTGTACACAGATTTAAAACAACACTGTATTTAAAATGGTAGACAATATTTAACAAGTGCTTTATTTTGCAAAAAGTCCAGAAGAATATGCTTGTGAACATCAGAATGTCATTGCAGAAGACAGAAGGGGAAATGTGTTAGTATGCAAATTACTGTAGAGCAGTGGTTTTCAACCTGTGGTCTGTGGATGCCTGGAGGTCTGCGAAAGGTGACTATGATAAATCAAATGTGAATACCAACACTTACAATTCAGAGAGGTCCACATCTTCATTCAAAATTTCCAAAGGGCCTGCACATCCATTCAAAATTTTTTAGGGGTCCACAAATGAAAAAAGTGTGAAAATCACTGCTTGTAGAGTTATGTTCTGTGTTGCATCAAGGAAACTACTATACCTCTACAGTCTAAAACCTACTTGCTCCTGAAAAATTAGTTGTTAGGACCAAATGTCTCAAGTGCTACAATCCAATGGTCAACTGATGAAATTATGACAAGACTTAAAAGAAAAAGATGAGATGGAAGCAGCACATGACTTTACAAGAGAGTTGGCCCAGTCCAGTATTGGCCTTTGCAAAGCACATGGCTCTTATATCTTGTAACTCCATTTTAGTGTCAGCTTTAATATAAGAGATCTAGGCAGTACCTGTGTTGATCTGAGAACAAAAAGCAGGCAAAGTCTTTGGAAAGAGGTAGTGTCTTTTATTAGACCAACTAAATAGTTGAGGAAGGATGTATGTGTCCAAAGCTTGCAAATAACAACTTTTTTGCAGCTATTTAGTTGGTCTAATAAAAGATATCACCTGTACCCAAAGACATCTCCAGCTTTAATACACAAAGCACCAAACAAAAATGAAAATGTGTGGGTGATGTTGCTGCAATTCTATGAACAACACAAAAGAAACTAGGTGAAGATTTGAACCTGCAAGAGCCAAACTTCAACCTGTTTGTTCTTCACCACCTTTGGCATTTGCTGGACTGTGCCATAAAAGGATTCAGAAGTTCAGAACTTTCCCAAGATGTGGTAGATTTTGGAACGCATTCAGAAGCTTTTTAAAAAATATGTATGTGATGTCAAGAGATTATTTGGTGCATGTCATAGAGTTAGTGGTAAACCCTTGTTTATCAACAGGGTCATGCAGAGCTACTTGTACTCAGTTATTGAAGTAGCAAAGGTTCTGATCAAAATCTGGCATTCATGTATTACTTTTCTCAACAGTGCAGATGCCAAAGGCAAGAAATGTGGATCTTAGAGGAAATATGTGGATGAGAAAGTGAGGAAAAACAAACCCTCTTGTCTCTCCAAGTTGTCTATAGAAACGTTATGCCTCTCATATCCCAGAGGATTGAAAGCTGAAAATACCTACACACATCAAGTATTCAATAATCTTGGAATCCAAGCAAAAGTCCTTTAGGAAAGCAAAATTACAATACAGATTTGAAGCAGCAAGCACTTTGCTGAATTGCTTGCCTTTAGAAGAGAAAGAAGACCCAGAATTAAGTTTCCACTACTTTACAGGACTGTGCGTGACAAATCACCATAAATATTTCAGCTCCTGAGACTGAAATTTGAGAGCAGCTCTTCAATATTGTGGTAAACAGCAGGGGAAATTGATCCATCTGAAAGGCAGAAATGTTCTCTGAGCTTTGAGAACTACAGATTTCTATTTTCATTTCTCAAGAAATGAAAAATTCCAGCACAGTTTGCAGGATACTATTGCAAGCTCTTCTGGGCAGTTTCTGTTAAAGCCTTTATAATTTCTAGGAAGGAATACAAGGACTGCAACTTAAAATGATTCATTATAATTTGCATGTGTGAGTTTTTAGCTGTGTCCAGTGCAAACAATGAGCAAGCATTTTCAGAGGAAGCAGTATCCTACTATTCTCAATTAAAGATGATGTGCATAATGTATAATTGCAGCAAGATCAACATTTATTGTTCTATTTTTGATATGTACATAGTTGCAGCACTTGCAGTTTGACTGAAGATTCTTTATCAATACTTTTCTCTTTTTTGGTTGAATCATGGAACTTACATTTTCTTATAGATTTCCATTTTCCTTGGAGATAGACATTTACATGCATCGACTTAATTTGATTCCATGGTAATATTAATGAGAGAGAGAAGGGCACAATCTTTAGGTGACTATGTGTTTATTTCTATGGGGTTTTTTTTATTGAATACAACCTACATTTTATGGTAAGTATGTATATTGTATTCTGCAAGGGGAAACCTGCCATTTCCCATGGATCCCTGCATGAGGCTGTGACTCCAGGACAGATGCTGTCTGGGAGTCCCGCAGTCCAGGACCACGACTTGAGGGTTCTTATTGGGAGGCTGTCCTGCCCCTTGCTGTGTCCATGCTGTCTTATTGGGAGACTGCCTGGGTGGTCACCTGCCCCTTCTTGCTGACTGGCTGAGAGGGCTTCCTGTCATGTGGCCTTGCCCTCCACCATTCAGTGGGGAGGGACAGGACTGCATGACAGACAGCCCTCTCAGCCAATCGGGGCAGGGGCAGACAATGCTCTCCACCAATCAGCAACCAGTCCCACGATGTGCCCACTAAATTGGCCAGCTGCTTCCTTGAGTTGGGTAGACCCCTACTCCTGAAGGTGGCATAAATATTTCCTCCCTCTACTCTGTGCTCTGTTGTAGTGAAGACCCTTCCCTCTGTATCACATGGGACCACTTCTGAAAACCCTGCCTCTCAAGTGCCTAGAGGTGGCCAGCAGTCAAGGGAACTGTCACTAGCCAAGTATTCTGCAAGGTACGCTAGAGGGTTGAGGGAGATTGTGGTAGCAGCTCAGCAGTGTGTTCCCTAAACCAGGTTTGATTCTGTTCTCCCTGGTATGTCTTTACTACACAGGTATCTCAGGCCCTTATTCAAGCATGGCCCAAACCCTTGTCTTATCTGGCTGTGAAGACTGCTGACCTGAGTTTTATGGTGGTTTAAGTCTGGGTTGAGGCTTTTGGCTAATATCTGGTGCCACTTTCACTCGGGCTGTTGACCCACACGCTTCGCCATGAGGATGCAGAGTAAACATCTTGAATACTGATAGTCATAATTTCATAGTTGGTAGGATGAGAAGGGACCTGAGCAGATCATCACGTCCGACCCACTGCCATGGCAGGAAAAAGTACTGGGGTCAGATGACCCCAGCAAGGTGTTCATCTAAACTCTTAAAGACCCCCAGGGTAGGAGCCAGCAGCACTTTGCTCGGAAGTTGGTTCCAGGTCCTAGCTGCCCTGACAGCGAAGTAGCACCTCCTGATGTCCAGCCTGTATCTATCCTTTGCCAGCTTGTGACCATTATTTCTAATCACTCCTGGTAGTGCTCGGGGGAACAGGGACTCCCCCAATGCCTGCTGGTCCTCCCTGACTAGTTTGTAACAGGCCACTAGATTCCCCCTTAGCCTTCTCTTGTGGAGGCTGAACACGTTCAGGTCCCTTAGCCTCTCCTCATAGGGCCTGCCTTGCTGCCCCCGATCATGCGGGTGGGTGGCCCTCCTCTGAAGCCTCTCAATGCTGTCCACGTCCCTCCTAAAGCGCGGTGCCCAGAACTGGACACAGCACTCCAACTGCGGCCTGCCCAGTGCCGCACAGAGGAGGGGGATCACCTCTTTGGACCTGCTCAAGGTGCATCTGGATTCATGACAAGGTACGGTTGGCCTTTCTGACCATGTCCCCACACTGTCGGCCCATGTTCATAGATCCTTTTCTGCCTCTGCACTGATGAGAAGGGAGTTCCCCAGCCTGTAGGTATGCTGCTGGTTCTTCCTCCCCAGGTGCAGCACCTTGCACTTGTCATCCCATCCTGTTCTCATCTACCCACCCCTGTAACCTCTCTAGGTCCAATTGCAGCCTATTCCTCCCTTCTAGCATGCCCACATCCCCTAGTGTCATGAGCAAATTTGAACAGGGTGCGTTTTACCCGCTTGTCCAAGTCACTGATGAAGATGTTGAACAGTGCGGGTCTGAGGACCAAGCCCTGGGGGACCCCACTGTCCTCATCCCTCCAGGTCGAAAATGACCCGTCCACCACCACTCGCGGTGTGACCCTCCAGCCAGTTAGTGACCCATTTGAGTGTGTAGGTGTCGATGCCACAGTCCCCTAGTTTTTTAATGAGAATAGGGTGAGAAACTGTCAAAAGCCTTCCTGAAGTCCAGAAAGACTACATCCACCGCTACCCCTGCGCTTATGGATTTTGTGACCTGGTCATAGAAGGCCACCAAGTTGGTCTGACAGGACCTGCCTCTAATGCCTGCTAACCCATGCTGGTTGCCCCTAAGCATAACCTCTCCTGCTGGCCCCTCGCAGACATGAGCCAGGATAACTCCCTCAAAAAGCTAACCCAGGATCGAGGTAAGACTAACTGGCCTCTAGATTCCTGGGTCCTCCTTCCTCCCTTTTTTGAAAATGGGAACCACATTGGCCCTTTTCCAGTCCTCTGGCACCTCACCAGAGCACAAAGCTGTGCCAGGGGTCCTGCAATGACGTCTGCTAATACCCTCAGTACTCTGCGGTGGAGGTTGTCAGGACCAGCTGCTTTAAATACGTCCAGTCCCTCCAGAAGTTCCCTGACTAGATCCTCACTGACTCTAGGTGTAGGTACTCCTCCTCCAGGGCCTGAGGGGTCCCAACAGACAGGCTGATCTGGTCCCTGCTCAGGAAAATGGAGGCAAAGAAATGGTTAAATAGGTTAGCCTTGTCTGGTATGACAAGCAGATTTCCTAGCATGTCTTGCAGAGGCCCCACGTTACCTGGTACCTTCTTTTTGCCCCCGTGTATTTAAAAAAGGGCTTCTTGTTGTCCTTGATCCGGGTAGCTAGTCCCAGTTCTATCTCCGCCTTGCCCTTCCTGACCGCCCCCCTGCAGCCCCAAGCAACCGAGGTATACTGCTCCCTGGTGATGCCCCCTACCTGCCATTGGTTGCACGCCTCCCTTTTAGCTGTTTAGATGTTCCCGTAAGCGTTTGGTGAGCCATGGGGGTTTTTGTGCCGTCTTGCCCCGTTTGATACATGTTGGGATTACCTCCCTTTGGGCATGGAAGATCATCTTCTTAAGGGACGACCACTCTTCTTGGACACCTGACTCTCCTTCCCTCTGGGACCTCAGTACTTCCCCAACTATTCTTCCTACCTCATTGAAATCCTCCCTCCTGAAGTCCAGGGCTGCTGCCTTGCTGCAGGCTTTTGTCACCTTGCTCTGGATGGTGAATTCCAGCAGGCGATGTCGCTGTTGCCCACGTGGTCAAGCATCCACAGCCCCATCACAAGGTCATTGCCTGTGGCCAGCACCAGATCCAATAAGGCGTCTCCCCTGGCGGGGCTGTGCACCTCCTGGGTTAGGTGGAGGTCCTGTATCTCAGCTAGGAGCCTACGTGAGTGGTCAGACCTGGCTGACTGCTCTTCCCAGCAGATGTCTGGAAAGTTTAGGTCACCCATGCTGACCACGTCTTTTGACCTAACTACCTCTGTGAGCTGACTTAAGAATTCCTGGTCTAACTCTTCCCCTTGGTTGGGTGGCCTGTAGTAGACCCCCACCGTTAAGTCCCTTTCCCCTCGACTCCCTTGTATTCTAACCCAGAGCACTTCAGTGTGCCCCCCTCACCTGACCTTGTGCTACTAGACGAGGCTGTTTTCCTCCTTGATGTAGAACACCACACCCCCACCTTTCCTCCCTGTCCTGTCCCTCCTGTACAGCCTATAGCCCTTGATATTCACTGCCCAGTCATGTGTTGCATCCCACCATGTTTCTGTGAGCCCCACTATGTCTGGCTTGGTGTCAGCTACCAGGAGGGTAAGTTCCTTTTGCTTGTTCCCCATACTATGAGGGCTTGTGTAGAGGTATTTGAGGCCTTCTGAAGATGTGTGTGCTTGCCCTCTAATCTCTGTACTGCCCGGGCCCCAGTTGCTTACCTGTGAATTCATTCTGCTTGTTGTTGGTCCAGGCTGGGCTGTTCTTGTGGGTGTCTCTTGGTTAATTGGTGCAAGGCTTCTTCCGCCCTCATCTTCCCTGTCCCCTGATGAGCCTAGCTTCAAGCCCGCCGGAGGAGATCTGCCAACCTAAAAGAGAACACACACTTACCTTTGGGGGAAAGGTGAAGCCCATGCCATCCGAGCATGTCTCTCGTCGTGATGTGTGGGTCATTGTCTAGAAAGCCAAAGCCTGCCTCGAGCCACCATTCCCGAAGTCCTGCATTGCCTTCCCACAGTTCCCCCCCATGCTCCAAAGGACAGGCAGATTCTCCCACAATTCGGTGACAGACAATCTTGGAGCAGTTCATCTTACTGCAGCATAAAGAGCCTTGCAGTGTCTCCCCAAAATTCCTTAGTGATACACACGGGTGAGGGCAGCACCAGTGAAGATCCTCATACTTGGGCAATGCTTTCCAGCATGACTGCTCACACTTCAGCTAGGCTAATCCAGCTGCTGACCGTTCATGAGTTATCTGAAATGTAGCTATAACTTGCGGGTGCCTGAGTGGGTAGAAGGTGGTTGGGGGCTGGGAGCTGGAGCCCCAAGTGCTGGGGCAGGAGCTGCTCAGCTGTAACTTCCCCTTACCTGGAGCAGCACAGCAGGGGCAGGAGGAGGAGCCATTGGAGGCAGGGGAGCCAAGCAGTATCCTGGCAGCTGCAGCTACACTGGGAGCAGCCTCGCCAGGAACCTGTGCACGCTAGTCAGAGCTAGGGTGCTGGCCAGTGGGAGTGCAGCACAGGCTGCCCTGGGCAGAAGTAGGCAGGCCTCAGCTCCATGTGGAGTGCCATGGACCCAGGGGGCACAGACTGCACCTGCTGTGCACCACCCAGGCAAGATCTGCTGCACACATCCCCTGCCCCCCTGACAAATAATTGCCTACCCCTGCTGTACACTGTTGCTGTGCTGTCAGAGGGACTCCCATTAAAAATTGGGCAGTTCAAAACTGCCTTTCAGATTCAGGTCAGGATGGCACTGAACCAATCCAGGCTGTTCATGCAAGCTTCAGTTCTTGGTTGTGATAGGATATGTATGCATTTCATTAATATTTTGAAAAGCAACTTACACCTTGTAGGGAACTTCTAAGAACACTCTCTTAAGAAAGCACCTCACTTCCCCCTTGATTGCTCAAGACCCCCTTTACAGCTCAAAAAAGCACCCCACTTCCCCCTTTATTGCATGGAAGCAGAATCTTTATTTCCTAGGGCTCCTCTGCCCCAGCTCTTTATTGCTGCACTGGTTTGCAACATCTTCGACTGTTTCCACAGCAGTCTGTGATGACACCAGCAGGCCCAGGATGGAGAGTAGCCAGCAGAAACAGGCAGCCTCGTAAAAGCCATGCTATATTACCTGAGGCTTCCACTGTACTCTAGCCCACTTGAGATTTCAAGCAGAGGCTGTACACTTACTGGGCTGGTATGTAAAAAGGGATCTACTGCCTGCAAACGCTGTTCAAACTCTTGTGAAAACTTAGTGCTTTACATAAACACCAAGTTTATGTGGCTTTCACACTTGTCACATGTTGCTGTTATATGATTCTATATTTAGCGAGATAAGCATAATGGATTTTATTAGCAGTCATAAAGGATTGCTAAAAATGAGACCTGTAATTTTTATGATATTATCTTTCTGCTTGTATATCTGTTGGCAAATTTTGTGTGATTCTTTGTGAAATTGTATTTTTACCTTTGAAAATGGTTTCACTGATCACTTTTCCGAATAAAATATACATGCCAGCAGGTTGCCGCTCCTAAGTGACCTTACAATAAAAAGCCAGTTCAGGAAGCCACTTGTTTGGGTCACTTGATGGTGTATTGAACTTATTTTTCATTTAAAGGTTGGATTATTGTTTAGGTAGCTGCTGCTAGAGATTGCGGTTTTGCTACCAGCAGGTTTAAAATGAGTGACATTTCAGGAATCACAGGCTTATAGTCACAGGGGAAGCTTTCAAAGAAGGATTTATATTTGCTGGGGAGGGGGGGGGATGACAGACACAAAAGGGGTGAGAACATGTGTTCCAGCAGCTTATTTTTTCCAAAGACTCTAGATCTCAGAGGATTTGTGTGAGGTGTCCTCTGGATTTGGTTATAACCCAGAGCACCTGTGGTGTTGGGGAGCCAACATTGTTGCTACCATCTCAGCTGCTGCTGCTTGTTGCTCTTTAAAATACAGATACATTTAATTTGAGTATAAGGGTGAACATAAGTAGCTGGCTATCCCTCTTGTCTTAGGATCTCATCTCTTTGGTTCTGGAAGAGGCGTCTCAGAAGAATAAGAGCTGTGTGGATAATGCAGTTCACCAGTGTCCTCCTACTCCTCCTCTCCTTGTCATCCTGGAGATTGGCTGTGGCTCAGGGGCCATTGCCCTGAGTCTCCTCAGCAAGCTGCCCCAGGTGAGCTTTATGCTGTTTTCTCATTGTGCTGGGCTGTATGCAAACATATCACAGAAGGATGTTCCCTGCCTTAATGAGCTGATAGTTGAAGATAAGGACAAAAGAGCAATGCAGCAAACAGATGGGCAGAGGCTAAGGGAACAGTGAGTCAGTTGTGATAAATGTGACAGGCAGCAACTTTGCTTAACTGCTATGAAGTGGCCATTTTGATATGTTTTTGATGCCCATTCATTCCTTGATAACCTTTCCCCTGACCTCATCCCCACCTCTGGTGTCAAAGGAGGAAAGAAGGAAACGGGAAGGACTGAGATCCATTAACTATGAAAGCCCCTGTGATCTAAACTTATCAGTCATTATTGAAAACAATAATTCCTCCTTAGTTCTCAAAAAAGAGGAAAAATGAACACAAGGTCTTTGCTTGCATTCTCTGGGGGAGACATTTTTTTTTCCATATCTGGAGATTGCTCCATCCTTTGAAGGGAGAATCACCAGAGCTGATTATCTTTTTGGAGCAACACTAGCATCAAAGCTTGGTGCCTTAGACATACAGGAGGGTCAGGACTATGGCACATATTCCTTCACCAGTGATCTTTTACAATTGAAGCATGCTTTCAGCTAGGATAAACTGTAATTGTTTCAATTTCCCTAATCATGCTTCATGCTGCTCACTTAGCATATTGGTCATAAATGACTAGAGAATCATAGAAAACTAGAGTTGGAAGTGACCTCAGGAGGTCATCTAGTCCAACCCCCTGTTCAAAGCAGGACCATCCCCAACTAGATCATCCCAGCCAGGGCTCTTTGCAGCCAGGCCTTAAAAATCTCCAAGGATGGAGATTCCACAGCTTGTGTGAATAACCTGTTCCAGTGCTTCACCAACCTCCTATTGAGCAAGTATTTCCTAATATCCCACCTAAACTTCCCTTGCTACAACTTGAGACCATTGCTTCTTGTCATCTGCCACCACTGCGAGCAGTCCAGCTCCATCTTCTTCTGAACCACTTTGCAGGTAGTTGAAGGCTGGTATTAAATCTCCTCTCAGTCTTCTCTTCCATAGATTAAATGAGCCAGGTTCCCTCAGCCTCTCCTCAGAAGTCATGTGCCCCAGCCCCCAACCATTTTTTTTACCCTCTGCTGAACTCTTTCCAACTTGTCCACAAAGTTGGCGTTCTGTGATTATAACTTGTATTAGTGGCCTAACCTGCATGCTGTCATGTCCCAAATTGCAAGAAGCCTTGAGTTAATAGATCAAATTATGCTACTATATAAAGCTAATTCTTCCCTGGCTTACCCACCCTGCAATTACCTTGAAGTGTGTGTCAAAGTAGAACTTAGCTTGAAAATGATTCATTAAAATAAAGAACTGATAACTTCTCAGGTATTGTTCTAACTGTGCTTCTGCCTTATGGATAAAACTCATCTATGCAGGAGATGGAACTTTTCTGACGACCAGTTTTAGACCGTGGAATGAAGTCTCCATGGGACTAAAGGACAAGACATGTTTTTTTGATTTTGCTTTCTTGCATTTTAAAATACAGGAGCATGTATATTTAACCCCCCCCCCCCCCCAACCAACACAGATACTGTAGTGATGGGCACAGTAAAAGAATCTGTACGGAGTAGGATGGAATAGCTAAGGTGAAGCTCTCTGCAGAAACAAACTGAAACTCCTGGGTCACCTATCTCAGCATGCACACCATGGATTTGTTAGGTGTTACAAAGCCAGAGAGACCTTTCCAAGATATTGTCTTGGCATTATTCGTCTTGCATGCCCCTTTTGCTAAAGATTAGTTTTCCAATCTTAATATGTAATATTAGAAATATAACATGAGGTTTGTTTTATTTTGTTCCAGAGTCAGGTGATAGCCGTGGATAAAGAGGTAGCTGCTGTGAACCTCACAAGAGAGAATGCCCAAAGGTAGGAACCACACTTACTACTCTTTTTCATTTAGTTCTTTGGGAAAAGTACCAGATCATCAAAGGACTCCTTGACCGATTCCCATAAACAAGTACAGAGACACCAAAGTTAGAGTGTATGGCTTTCATGGGCTAAAGTGGATTAGTTCCAGCTTGGCTGTCATGTACACCTCCTTGCTCCTCTGGAACGCCTCTGAATCCAAAGAACATGATAGATTTTGCCACAAATTTTCCATCAAATGTTTTCCTTCATGGAGATTCTCTTTGACAGGGCAACAGCCTGAAAGGAAATCAGAAAGTAATAAAACGTTTGTCACCCCTTCTTGCCATGTATTTCAGAACATCCTGGGGTGTGTAACCTTATCCACATTTTATAGATTTTGAAACTGAGGCACAGAAGGGATAAGCAATTTTGTGCATGTCACAGAGTGAGTCAGGGCTAGAGATGGAACACAGAACTCCAGACCCTCTCTCTGACTCACTGCACCTCACTTACTGCATTAATCTGATATGCTCTTTTCAGTCAGGCTCTTACTCATGTCCTCACCTTTCTGTGTTATCCAGACTGTCAGGGTGTCTCTTGGTGTGCTCATGTGGTGTCCCGCAGCCTTCTTCCTGTCTGGGTTTTTGCTAGAAGTAAGGTGCAGTGAAGTGACCTTTTGTTCACACTGGACACCTGCACTGTGACTCAGTTATAAGGGCTTCTAATCCAGCTTTACTTTAAAGGAACCTCTGTTGTATTTGCACTGATATAACTGACACAGAAACTGGCATCCTAAGAGTTCCTGGTCCCAGGGTCCCATTTTGCACTGCATGTGCGGGAAGGACTGTTAAGGAGGTGACAAAGGTGATTTGCTCATGCCCATGTGTCCTCAGAATTTCAGGCTGCACTGGAAAGTGAAATGGTCTCTGGCATAGATTAGAGCAGCTTCAAAGGTGCTCTATTTTACAGCAGCACTCTTAGAGCACTCTGTGGGCAGTTGCACTATCCAGAGCAGTGAGAATCTTCACAGATGTATGGCTGTTGACCTCACTCCTTCCCTTAGGCCATCCCCTGCACAGAGACGTATAAAAGGGAACAAGGGAAGCACAGGGCAAGTGTGTCTACACTGGGGAACTCACTCTCCACCTCTTGTGATATCTCAGTAACTCCTATGAAAGGCTGGAGTGATGTATAGGAGTGGAGCAGAGGATGGAATTTGTGCCCCCTGCCTTCTCTTTTCACTCACACAACCAGTATTTCCCAATGCAGTTGTGAGAATGAGTGATCAAATGGGCTGTTGATGCATGAGGCAGGGTCAGACAAAGCTCTTCCCCAATTGTAGAGTCTTTGTAACTCAGTGATACAATGGGAAGAATCATGCTGGATTTTCACCTTCTTGGCAAGTCTGTAGGTCTGACAGTTGGAGGAATCATCTCATTAATAATGCTAATCTGAGGGGAGTTGCTGAGACACAGTGAACATAAAATTGAACAACCTTGGGTTTTCAGGATATAACTAAAGTTCCTTATAATCTTGTCATGGCCTGTGACCCTGCTGCTGATTTGACAGAAACCAGTGGGTTAAGCTAAGTTATCACAGACTTGGAGTCAGCATGATACTTGCCTTCTTGTTCAGTCCCGAGTCATGGCTCCTTTCCCAAGAGGTGAGGGTTTGGATGAGAAATCATTCTCAAGTAAATCAGCACCATTCCCAGACTGCCCATAGGGGTGTACTCCAGATAAAGGCCCTCCCTTCCCCAGGGCCTTCACAACATCCAGGTTCTTGAACCCTTCAGGAGACCACATTTGGGCTCAGGAATGGTGCATTTTTCAGAGTGCAAACCTTGGACCCCTGGGTAACCCAAAGCTGCTGATATGTTTGATAGGAAAGTTTGGAAAGATAACCCTGGAATTATGAGTTATTCCTCACAGAATGAGAGAGTGCTATGAAAAGCTAGATAGTTTGGAAAAACTTTTTCTGCATGATGTATATAAAAATGTGAAGAAGAGCAGAGAACCTTTTTGAATCAGCCATTGTGTGCTCATAGTGTGCCAGTGTGGAGGTTACACCTTGTCCAGTGAACAGTCTCCCTCTATGAACAAGCCTTGAGAAATCTCACCTTTCTGTGGCTTTTTAAAAGAGTGACGTGGTTTTCCTGTCTTCGTAGAGTTCTCTGAAAGGCCAGAGGCAGTCTGGTGGAAGGAGGAAGAAGATGGTTTTGTGATTAAATCACAAAAGTGGGAAACCACTGTGGCTCTGTGTTCAGTTTCTCATTGCTACTATCTTACATTTTCTGCATCTGTTTCTCTTCTGTAAAATGAGGTCCCCAACAAACTATGTGGTTAATTTTATTATGACTTTCCTATGTCCAAACTCCCTTTACACTACTGTTGCAGCCTATAAGGGATTTGAACCTGTGTGTCTAATTTAGAGGAAATTTTATCTCCCCCCTGGAAGGGGGGATATTCTGGAATAGGTTCAGATTGGGGATGGGATATGTTAGTATTGTATTGGGATGTATCTGGGGCATGCTGCCCTGTATCTTTTGACAGCCCTCAGGCTGTTCTGACTTGCATAGGTTGAGGAAATGGTCCAGTTTCTACCAGCATACAGGACAGAAGGGATCAGAATAATGGCAACAAACTATCTATGACTCTCTTACCAGCGTGATCAGAGTTCTGCCCCTGCACTGCTGGCATCTGACCCAATGCTTACAAGGCCTTTTGAGCTTCTTGGATTGAAGGGATAGATAAATGCTGAGTATTATAATTTTCCTAAGGTGCAGCAGAGCCTCTTGTCACCATAGTGCCGTGCATGCTTGTGCCCTTTCTTAATCTCTCTCCTCTTTTTCAGTGGAAAGAGAAAAGTACTTATGTCTCTTGCTTCCTTCAAGGATCCCAATAGTGCAGAAGTTCTCATGGATAATATTGTGCAAGCTGAGAATCACTGTGTGTCATCTTGCTGGTGACATAAATATGCCAGGGTGGAGAGTGGGTCCAAATAAGGATATTGTAACTCTGAAGTTTACTGTCTCATTTAGTCGCATTGTGCCATAAGGAACCATGAGCTAACTATTCTTAAAGCAATCCTGCCTGATTTTATGGGTGTGCATCTTGCAGGGTGAATCAGTTGCATTGGGAGCCTTGCATTTTTTACATCCTAGCCTCACATTTATGCATGCTGGTGTCATGCCATGTCAGCTGCAAAAACTCAAATGTCACCATGTCCCTAGAAGTCCTGTAATATATGCAAGGTTTGGAATAATTTTAAAGCCAGATTTTCAAAGCAAAAGCATAAAGCAAAATAAAAATTGAGCACATTGCCTACATCTGCTGAGCCCTATATTTGCATAATTGAAGGTGTGGTAATTCTGTCTGTGCAGGGGCAGTGAGTTCCCATATAGACAACATTCAGTATGTAGATAGGGCAGAATAATTGCAGGGGCAGTGATGAAGTGCATGTATGTGTAGCCTGGAATATAATGTAGGCATGGACACAGAGGGGCTGAGTCTGTAATGGCCATCAACAAAAGGTTGTGGGGGTTAAAATGAGAACTTGAGGCACATGGTGGGTATATACCTCTGAAAGTCTTTGTGCATGCACAGAATCTGCTTCACTTTGAATAAATGGTCATAGCCTTTTTGCAAGCAAAAAACAGATCCAAGAGTTTGCCCAGAGTTCACGATGGTGGGCAAGCCTGTGCCAAGTGGCAGAATGGGGTTTTCTAGGTAAATAATATTTGTGTGTTACACAATGGCCTGAACATAATGTTCTATTTATCCATATGCACCTCTAATTCTCTTTTCTCTTTTGTTTCCTCATGGATTGCACTCCTCAGGTTTCAACTCGAGCACAGGCTAAGACTTTTCCACCATGATGTCTCATCCAGTAATTTCTTTTCATATATATTTTTTCATTATTATTTTCTAACATTTTAACTTGATAAGGGGAGAAGGGTCTGGGAGTGGGAGGTGTGGGTTGGTACTGACATGCAGGTTGCTTTGCAGCAACCTAAGACATTGGTCTGGCACGTGTGTCTTTTTTCATCCATATACATGACTGAATGCCAGTCTATAACACACTGTGAATATGAGACAGCCCAAAAAATGGAAGTGTAAGGAAATGGGTAAATGGATGTCAAGTGCTCATTTGTATATGCAGAGGTACTTGTGTGTGTACATACAAAAATGACAGAAGCACGGACAGAGGTGAGAACACACATCTATGGGCACACCTATAGCCTTCTTTTCTGAAAATGCAATTCAGTAGGTGCATTTACATGTGCAACTAATGTGCATGAATAAACTTATTAGTGTGCAGCACATGGAACAGGGATGGAGCAGTCCAGGCTGGCAGGGGACTCTAGGGGTCAGTCTGCCAGTTCAGAGCTGCTCCAAATGGGTTCACATGCTGTGGAGTGGCTGGCCGGGGCATGAGGGTGCTTCAGCATGGAGGCTGCCTGCCAGCTAACCCCACCAAAGTACTCTGTCCCTAAGCCAGCCAGGGCACTGTCTACATGTGCACTGCAGTGCATGAAAAAACTCTGCAGCAGGATAGTACTTGTATTTTACAAATATTACCCCGCTGCAGAGTTTATTACTTTTGTAAACCCTAATAGGGGCGCATGTGTAGACACCAAGATGTTTAACGTGCAGTTAATTTGTCAGCTGCACAGTAAATATCATGTGTAGATGTGCCCTCTGTGTACAAGCTGTGCAATTTCTGTCAGTTGCAAAAAAATTTCAGTGATTTGCTCTTGCTTTTAAATAGATTTTGATTTTCATTCCCCTCCTCCCGTTCCCCCATGAGTGTGTTTTACTTCCCTTCCTGCTAAATAAATGCTGCTTCGCTTCCTCCCTTAAACCAAACCCTTGTCCCTTCACTCCTCCAGGGACATACCATTTGAGACTGCAATTTATCATGTTAAGCAGCCTCTGGGTCCAGTCACTGCAGGTCTTGGAGATGTGGAAGGAAAACCTGGGTGCTGCAGTAGTTGATATTTGTTACTACGTGGCCATTATTTTCATATGCCTCCACCTTGCGGTGTGGAGCATGGTGCAGTGGATGTCACTTGTGAGCTCTCAGCACAGGGTCTGCCTGGAGCCCCTGCTTTCATGCAACTCCAGAGCCCAGATAGTGAGAGCTGCCAGTGTAGTTCATCCTTTGCTTTTCCCTGCTGCTGAATTTAGTGGTGAGGGGAAAGGAAAGGAAGGGTGAACAGCTGCAGCATTCAATCCTGGGCTCAGGAGCCACATGAAATCTGGGGCTCCAGCCAGACTACACCCCACTCAGCTAACGAGCTCACAGCTCAACCACTCATTTGGAGCTCTGGCAGGAGCCCACGCTGACCAAGCACTGAGCTCAGAGTTCACTACATATGTATGGCACACCCAAAGCTTGGGGGTGGGGTACACGCCTCTTGTCCCATTTCTGCATTTGCTGCTGTGGGTTATAATACTTCTTAGACGATAGGAACAACTGAGATCTTGACTGTTCACAGGCAATAGTTATCTTTTGGCACTTTTAGTAAGTAGAAGTTGGTTATTAGGAAAAACTTTCTCATCAAGGAGGTGGTGAAGCACTGGAACAGGTTACCTAGAGAAGTGGTGGAATTGCCATCCTTGGAGGTTCTTAAGGGCTTTGTCAAGCCCTGACTGGAATGATCTGTTTGGACACAGTCCTTTGAGCAGGTAGTTGAATTGGTGACCTCCTGAGGTCCCTTCCAACCCTAATAATCTATGATTCTGTGATTCTATAAGTAGAACAAGGCTCACCTCTTTCTGTGCTACTGTCAGCCTGGTGCCTTATCCAAATTCCAACTTTCGTCCTGCTGTGCACGCTAAAATTCTCTTTGTCAATCCAGCCACATAGTATGACATTCATTTTAAGTTTAAGCATTCTTTACCATTTCAGGGGGTCATGTGAGCATCCCTCCTTTGACACAGGTGTTTTCCTATGTTTATTTCTTTGAGAGAATGGGCCATTTCAGATTGTTCAGTCAAGATAGGAGATGAAGTCCTATCCAGAAGGAGAGATGATCACACACAAACTTGTCTCTGTAGGGTTGCTGGTAATTGAGATATTACTTCAGTGAGTAGCTTTGAAGACGCATGGTTAGGGCTGGTATTTGTCCTTGATTCTTTTCCTGATCTAGGTTCCTGGGAACAGCTGCTCCCCTGGGGCCCTGTGGACATCATTGTCAGTAACCCACCATATGTCTTCCATGAAGACATGGCTCACCTGGCTGCAGAGATCCTCAGGTAAGACAGGACATTTTGATCTGTCTCTTCCCTATACTCCATTTCATTTTCTTCTCTTCTCTGGAGAAAAGTTTTCAGGCTGTAGAACCAAAAATGCAGTTTAGAAATACTAGCCAGGGAGGGGAAGTGGCCAAATGCGGGGTCAGAAGGGCGGTGCATGATGACATATTCAGTCAGGAAGTCTGTTCCTTTCATGACCATCAAAATCCTTGTAGTCAGAGATTTCCTCTTGGTCAGTTTGCTCCTTGGTGAGATTGGTTACCTCTAAGTGGTATCTGGGGCACAAGGAATTGAGCAAAAGAAATGTGAAAGCTCTGTGTAACTTAGTCAAAGCCCCAGACTTTTTTTCTTCCCAGGGTTCTGGGATAGCAAACTGGTGTTAGACACACTGGCCATCCACATCATTCCTAGGTTATCTCATTGAAACACACTTCCAAGTGTCTCCTGTGTATTATACTCCAAAGTTGAGTGGGAGCTATTGTAGGAATGAGGCTGCAATCTGGAAGAGCAGAGGAGCTTAGACTATCAAGGAGTTGACCTGCTTTTCACTAAGAGCTTTATGAATAAGAGTCAGTGTCTCTTTCAGTTAGAGCTGGTCAAAACTTGGAATTTACATTTTTTGAGAAATTTCAACATTTCCTGCAAAATGAGAAGTCTAAACAAGTGGGGGTTTAGGAGGATTTTCATGTTAGAACTTCAACAAAATCATTTAAGTCATCTTTACATGGGCTTCAGGGTAGGGGGGTGCTTTAATTAGAGCAGCTCTCAGAAGCCCCCCTAATTAAAGTTTGTTTGACGAGCTTTAGTTAAAGCACCCCCACCACCATTTGAAGCATGGAGATGCTGAATACATATGATGTGGAGGCTGCTGGAATGTGCTAATTAGCACATGATTAATTGAGTCTGCTCTGATGCACACTAATTACACACATCGGGTACGTATATAGGTGCCCTTAGATTTTTTTCATTTTTGTCTTATATTTAATCTGTTATTTTATGCAAGTGTTTTATTTTTGTTTTATTTTGTACTTAAAGGCATTAAGGGCAACTGATGAAAGAACTTATATATTTTAATTAGAACAGAAGTATGCCTTCTGTGTGCATTGTTCCATTCCAAGACTGTATTTTATTAGTACTTCTGTAATGCTCTGAAATAATGTCAAAAGTGGGGAATCTAACTGTGACAGGATGGAAACCGAGGGCCTCTGTGATACCTCCTAGTAGCCATCTCTATCCTGTCCAGCCCCTACTCATGCCGCCCCAGGTCTCAGTCCGCTCACTTTCCTGCCATACCTTGATGTTAAAGAAAAGTAATGAGGGCAGGCTCTCCAGGACCAGTGAGTCTATGGCAGTCTCTCTCTCTCTCTCAACATCCCCATACCCCTCGGACACCCCTGTGGCCTTCTTGTCACCACTTTTAGCCACACCCAGTTCACTGGTGTAACTAAAATAAAAAGGGCAAGCATCCACTTGAAAAAGCCTTTCCTCCCCTTTCTTGGGTAAAACAACACTTGGCAAGCCCTGTTACCACCGGGCTGTCACCTCTCTGTCTCCAGGGCCTTCCATGCCAGCCAGGGTCCCTCAGGCAGCTCCTCCCCTCCTGGGAGCTCTCTTCCCTCTGGAGCACCAGCCCAGCCCTTCCTTCCTTACTCAAAGTGCAAGGTTTTTGAGTACCTTGGAGCGTGGCCCTTTCTAATCATGTGATTCTTTAGCTCAGGCACAGTTGTACCTTTTTAGTTCTAATGGGCAGCTTGCCCTGCTTCCCAGCTGCAGCCCCCAGCTAGTGTCTGCCCTATTTCTCCTGCCTACTGATGTGTAGTTTGGCTCTTTCCTGCTGCCTGCTCACCTCTGTCCTTGTCTTCCCCTGTCTAATAACAGGAGCCTCTGGTTTCCTGTTACAATAACATTCAAAATGAAATCATGACGTTGCCAAAATACAAATATCTTTGCTTAATTTTTCCGCATTTTCCATAGGAATTTTTGTCAGAAGGTATATGACTTTTCGAACATTTTCTGATTAATCAAAACAGGTTTATCTGACAAAGACTCTCTGAAGGTACATTTTCCAATTCTATGCCAAGGCTTTTGTATAATAAAATATTTAATATTGCTTAGGTTTCGGCTCTCTTTTCTGCCTTCTAGGGTCTCACAAGATTTATTTCGCTGGGAAATGGAACTTTTTTTTGTGAAGACAATATCTTGTAAGACAGCAAAACAAGTCAAAATCTTGAAAAGTTGGCTTCCTTTAGGGATATAAAATCTCAAGCTGTTCTGGGTTAGGTAGAGTCTTCTGTATTGTAACCTGGTATGTTAGGTTGGAAGGCAGTCTGATCTGGCTCTTTGCAATCCTTGAACTAGAAGTGATAATACTATGCTTTACCAGCTACTAACCTACCCATTCTCCTATCTAATTGGTATCAATGATAAATGTGAATAGGACACATGTACATGGTGCACACAGTCTCAAGTACTGAATAACAGTGCTGTACATTGGTCAAGAATATTGAGATTCTGGTTCTAGTCCTTAGGTTCAAGAGGCAACAGGAGTAATAATTGGGGTGCCTACACTTTTGGATTTGCTGGGGCTTGAGTGACTAGTGGCTGGGAGCATTTTCACTTGTCTGCTTTCCCTTCTCTCTTAAATATGAGTTCAGTAAAGTTCAGTAGCCTGCTCCTGACCCAACTCTGCAGTTTATTTGCCTGCCTGGGGAGAGGGGAGAACTTTTGGACCCATATTTTTGAGTTCCCAGAGGCTAGGGATGCAGATGATTGGCAGCGGTCAGGGTGGGAATGAGAACACTGCTGGTTGTTAGACAGTTTTTATTGGACAAGCAATGCAAGGGAGCACATTGATTAAAAAAATGCCAACAAAGGAGGGGAGGAATAAAAAAAAGAGCGGGGTGTGGAGTAATAGAGTTCTGGCCATGTACCGGAATAGCCAGTTACAGTAGTGGAGGAGGGGGAGTGAATGAGGAGCAATGCAGCGTGGGATGCATGGAGGACTGACCACACCCATGTCACAGAAAGTTTACTGTCCACATGAAAAATTGACCCCATTCCTAGTGAATAGTTCCAAGAGTACTTGATTTTCTAGGTACACTTTTGAACCATTCCAGGCAGCTTTAAACCAGTTTAACAGGCTTGTATGTCTGTCCACTTCAGGTTGAAACTACATTTAATCTAGTCTAAGTGTTGTGTGTGTCCTTAAGAGTCTCAGCTGAGTCCCCTTATAACTCTCTTTATTTTACATACTACCCATCTGAGTTGCCGGAGGGAACTGAGACTTCTCCATCAATACAAATGCCAAAGTTACTTTGCATAAACTCTGACTTTTTCTATGGGCAGCAAGATTGCAAGCCATCGTTAACAGTAGGGAAGTTTAAATTAGATGTTAGGAAATACTTTCTTATAAGAAAGGTAGTAAAACATTGGAATAAGTATCCCAGAGGGGTTGTGGAACCTCCATCCTTAGGGGTTTTTAAGACCTGACTAGACAAAGCTTTTCTGAAATGATCTAGTTGGGGATGGTCCTGCTTTGAGCAAGGGTTTGGGCTAAATGACCACCTGAAGTCCCTTCCATCCCTAATTTTCTGTAATTCTATGTATGGACTAAAATGAACACCTAGTGCCAGGTTCCTAGTGGGAGATTTTCTTGCTATGTATAAAAGGCTGTAATCCTTGCCTTCATCTTCCAGGTATGAAAACCTTGATGCCCTGGATGGGGGAAATGATGGGATGAGAGTGATAAAAAGGATTCTGGAGCTGGCTCCTTGTATTCTAAAAAATTATGGGTAAGAGACCTAATCCTAAAGCTTGTGCATTTTTTTTGTTTTTCTATTCTTCTGCCTAACCACACCTCTCATACTTCTACACTAGTACATTATGTTAAGAAATATAGAGCAGGTACACAGTGGATGCATCTACATGAGATCTGCACTGTTGCTTAATTACCTCCACAGGAAACAGCTCATCATCTACACATGCAGCCTTGCTAGGCCACAAGAAACTACTTAATTAGGAGTACACCAATAGAGATTTTGGGGGCCATTACCAATAGCTGATATTTAAGGAGCCATATCGGCTGATTCTGATCCAATATCTGATACAGCTGCTGTCAGGTGGTAAATCTGATATGGTGGAAGGGGAGGGGGCAGATCAATGCCCCCCCATGGTGAGGGAGGGGGCAGGGGCAGGCACTGCCTGGAGTGGGTTGGGGTGCGGAGCAGAGGCATGGCTCATGGCGTGGGGACAGCTCCTGCTGCTGCTTGCACCCCAGGAGGCAGGGGCAGTGGGGCATGTGCCCCTGGATCTGTGTGGCATGGGGCAAACTTCAGCTGCAAGGTGGCTTTTCTTGCTAAGGGTTGGGCTCAGAACAGGCTTTGGTGGTACTGGGAGGAGACTGCAGCCACCCCAGATTTCACTGCAGCTCTGCTTCCAGCCCTGCGCTGCCACCCACTACAGCCCTGGCTTTTCCCAGCACTTGGATGGAGTTGGAGTGTTCAACCAGGGCTGTGGTGGAAGGCGGTGTATAGCTGGGAGCAGAGCTGAGGCAAAATTTGGGGTGGCTTGCTGCCTCCCAACGCCACCAGAGCCTGCTCTAAGCCCAGCCCCCAGCAAGAAAAGCCCTGCAAAGTGTCAGCTCCACCTCCACCCTGCAGCTGCAGCCCACCTCGTGCTGCACTGATCCAGGGCACCCCCCCACTACCCCTGCCCTCTTGGGGTACAAGCAGCAGCAGGAGCTAACCCTACCCCATGAACCACACTTCCATGCTGCCCCCCTGCCCCAGCTGGGTAGCACCTGCCCCTGCCCCCTCCCTCACTGCGGGGGGTGTTGATCTGCTTCCCCATGCCCTTTTCCTCCCCTTCCAATTTATCAGCCGGAGGCAGCTCTCCGTGCTGCTGGCTCTGCTCCATGGTGCACTGTGGCTGCGCGCAGCACAGGCATTTATTGGCCCCATCAGGCTGATGTCCAATATAGACATTTTCCTTATATCAGTACCGATCCAATATCAGACCAAAGTATCGGTGCACCTCTATAATTAACTCCATTGCAGGTTAGTACTTATAATTACAAGTACTATTCTGCTGTGGAGTTTTTTCATGCATGCAACTCATGGGTAGATGCTGACCTGGCTGGTTGGGGCACAAAGGTGTTTCAGCACAGTGGGCTGCCTCCTGGCTCTCCCCACACTGAAGCACCCTTGTGCCCCAGCCAGCCCCATTATAGCACATTGCTGCTTCAACCCAACTCAATGTCCTGTGGTCCCAGGCACACATGTAAACATGGTGCCTGGGAGCAATAAACTCTGATGCAATATGCTTTGCATTAATATACATATGTAGACATGCTCAGCCAGTGGTAAACAAAAACCCCATTCTCTATTATTATGTTAGAAGGGACTAGAATGACAGTGGCATAAGCCAAATGTATAGACCATTAATATACTTACTTGGGGAGATTATGTGCTTTGCTTTCAATCCTACCTGCTTAGCATTGCTGGTTGATGGCCATTACCTAAGTGGGGAAAGTAAAGATCAAAAAGCAAAAAAGAGTAGGGAGAGGAAAGTAGCAAAGGAAAAGATTAAAAAAGAAGGCTGCAAAGAAGCAAATGGCTAAGGAGAGTGATTGAAGTTCAGGAAGAGCCATGATAAACCTCTCTGTAGAAGTGAAATTTATGGAGGTGAGACAATATATTGAACATCAGAAGAAAAAAAAATTTACCCAGAGGGTGGTTTCTAGAGGGATCAATTTCCTCCATAACACATGCCCAAGAGATTGTTGGTCCCATTAACCACCATGTGGTGCCCTCCCCTCCCCTCCCCTCCCTCTTGCTAACAAGAAATATCATCAGTATTGACAGCTCAGGCATCCAGACCCCTGCTGAGCTGTTGTATGAAAGTAAAGGGAATGGAGTTACACTTGCCTGACAAGTCAAAGAAAGACAGTTGTTTGATAATTGAATTCCAGTGGATTCCACAGGCAACATAAGCTGGTCAGCTGGTTTCTTTGCCAGGTTATGAACCAGTTCTGGGGAGGAGAACCTGAAATTTCTAAGCTGAGACAAGAAAATATGCATCACTTTCGTTATACCTACTTTTAGGAGTGTGTTTCTAGAAGTTGATCCAAGACACCCAGACATGGTGGAGAACTGGCTGCAAAGTCGTCCTGACCTGTTCCTTTCTCTTTGTGCTACCCACAAGGACTTCTGTGGAAAGTAAGTATATTTTATCTTCTGTCAGCCATATGCGACTGCATCCCATGCCACTCTGAACCCTTGGGTATTGAAGTTAAACTCAAAGAAAGTCCCTAGTCAGATGTGTCCTCTTCCTAAATGCATGCCCCTTTTAGACTCTTCCATTTTCTTGTATAACCTGAAGATGGCACTGAAAAGCATTTCTGAGTCATTTTCATTGTTTATAAGATCTGAGGGGACTTGGGGTTTTAAGTGATGGGCGTAGATTCATATTCTCCCTGGCAAAACTTAAGGCAGTGCTCATTCTTATCTTCCACAGGCCAAGGTTTCTGCATATTCAAAAAACATGTAGCAGGTGACTGGAACCCAAGGAATGTCTCCGTCCATCCCAACATGCATATCTTGGGAGTTCTTTGCTGACGAAGCCACTGGAACGCAACACAATAACATGAATCTGGACTACCATTCCATTTTCCAGTGTTTTGACTTCCCCATGTATTGACCATCCATAGCTGGTAATGGATTTCACTTGATGGATCAATAGCGGGGTGGGGGGCCTAGGATCTGCACAGGTGTTTCACTTTCCCCAGATGGTCAGACAAAGCTTTCTTGCTCACTTAGGTAGAGCAATTAATAGCTATGAGATCCCAGCCCAGAGGGAATTGCATCTTATTTCTATTATGAAAAGCTGCTGATAAGTGTGGCAAAAATACTTTCATTTCTTTTTAAGCATCTATTTTCAGTATTTCAAGTGGGTCTAATGCGAGATTAACAACCTACCTCTTTGGATTCAGTTCTATTGTGGAAGCCTAGTGTTGCTAACTGACCCAGCAATAGTAAAGCAGCATGTGCTGCCCAGCCTTCCCAAATGACGTTTCAGTAAACAATCAGCACATGTGTAGTTCTTATTCTAAATGTGAGATATCTTTCTGCAGATAGTTGGACCCAGACTGAAGGTTTTGCAAGGTAGATTTGGGATGGGCCTAAACCAAAATTTACTGGGAAATCTTCACTTTTCTTTGGAAAATCTTGTTTTAGACCGGCAAGGCAAAGCCTTGCATCTGAAGATTTGCAAGATATATTTAGAAAAGTTCTTTTTGGCACAAAGGTTTTATTTTCAAAGTCTTTTTCCTGAAGGGGCCCCAGCTCAACAGGACTTGAAAGAAGACTTCTGGTGTTCAGTTGGCATGTGTGTCAGTTTATCACTTAGCACATCATGGATGCTAACAGTAAGAAATAAGAAGTCACAATAAAACTAGCACTGTATGTTCTGTGGGCAGATTGAGCCTTAACTGAAAATGTGACTCAAAAGAACAGCTGTCAAGAGGGAAATATTTTTAAAGATGATGTGGGGCCTGGATCCACACATTCCACCACATAATAAATCCCCCTGCATTGTGTATTTTCCCATAGATTTCAAAACACATTACACAGAAGGTCAGTGTATTAATTTCCTATTTCACAGATAGGGAAACTGAGGCACATGGAAGGACAGTTACTCAGCAGGTTGATGGCTTTGTCCAATGTAGAACCCACACCTCCTGACTCTTTTCCCAATCCACCTTGAATAGGTAAAGTCTGTTTCTTCAACAAGGAGAAGTGATCCATGCAGTGGTTCTGTCTGAAAGTACTTAGAAAGAAGACTGCCTGCAGCAGACTGACAAAACGTGCTATTGTAAATAGTGGAAGGACTTAAATGCAAATAGATTTATTTTTCCTGGTGGCTAATTCATCTGCTACCTAATGTTAGCCCTGAGGAAGAGTCTGAGGAGTTGATTCAAACAGAAGCCTGTACTGGGTCACTGCTGGGGAGCAGACCCATATGGAATGTATTCATCTGTGGTCTCACAATGTGCCAGGCATTTAAGGGATATCCTCCCAGGCTGGAGTGGCTGCAAACAAACTTAACTAGAGCCTGGTGCCACCCACCACAAATTTCAGCATGCTATGGGGCTGTTAGAAAGCTCCAGATTTCTGAGGCTTATTGAAACAAGAGTGTAGTTTAGGTCCATCATCCTCGCCCTTCTTTTCACTCCATCACTTTCCACTTGGTGTCTCTCACTCTTACCTACTCTGTTTTTCACTCTTGAGTCTTGTACAGGGCTTTGCAAATGCACCTCAACTTTTGACTGATATACCAGTATATTCCAGTCTGGGCCTCAGCCCAACTCCAGGGGCTAAGCCAAACCCTCAGTCATTATTGCCATCATTCACAACCTAACTCCATGTTACCATTGCCCGTAGTGCACACAGCTTGGGCCCTGTGATCCTGCTACATGAGTTGTGTGTGCTGTGGCCCTTCTAATATTCAGTAGCTATCACACAAAAAAGGAAAAAAAAACCTCCCTCCTCTTCCTCCAAGAAAACATGGCCCTCCTGAAGTGCATCTCACTCCATGTTTGAGAGTTTAGGAACTAGGTGTAATCCTGATTTATATCCAGTTCCATCTGAGATGATTTTTTTAGCACTTTGTAGCTCAGTGCAAGGAAGATCCAAAATGTGTTTATGTAGGTTAAAAAAAAAGAACTTGTAGTTCTCAGCAGAAGTGGAACAGTTGTTTTTAAGTTGAATTTAAGCAAAGTTCCCACACTCAGTAATGGATGCAGGCACGAAACATGAAATGTTGTCAACAAGTGTAACTTGCTCTTGTAGGATATTTAAAGAGGTTGCATAATTTATTGATTTAAGAGTGTTCATTGCCACCATAGTGCATTCTTCAGAGGGTGAGCTGGTCACTTGTAGGAATCCAGGATGAACCCCCCCATGCAAGTCAAGTCTGCTGGCAGGAAGCATTATCATTTCACTCAAAAGCATCAGTTGCCCTGAGCAGGATATGTTTTATGAGATGGGCTTATATCTAATCCAGTAGGGCAAGTGCTACATTTCTAAAATTATCACGTTTATAAAAAATGCTTACAGCACAATCTTTGCTGTGAATTGATTACATAGTATGGAAGATCATGTGACATTTCTGACCTTTTTCTGAGGACGAATGGAGAGAGTTCTCATTCTGTCTCCAGAGAAGCCATTCACTTGCCAAAGGATTGCATAGTACAGTGTGTACTGCAGCACCTGACACATTTGCCCAGACTCTTCAGCACAGAGACTTTTAATCACATTTTGGATGGGACAGCTTTCAAAGATCCACTGTGACACCCCCAGAGTTCTTGCTCTTCAAAGAGCTGAGCAGAGAGATTCTAAAATCCAAATGATTTAATTTGTGTTTTAGTTCTCTGAACAGTGTGTAGTTGCTTAGTGAAGTTATAGAAGGCTAATACTGTTGTTTGCATATTTATATAATCAGTGTCTTGGGCTGAATTTTCAGGCACTTGACCCACATTTACATCTTTTGAAAACTTACCAAAGAAGTAGCTTGATTTTTTCTGAACTAATATTTGCATTTATTTTTCCTGGGAGGTCTGGAAGATGACTGACTTTCTTGTGGGGCAGAAGAATGCAAGAGGGGAAAGGGGAAACAGGAGAGGGGCTGAACTATCTACTGGGACTGGTCTCTTTCCTAGAAACAGAGTTGGAAACAGGGAATTAAACCAGTATTTAATTGGGTTTGGCTAAGGTTCTGGTTCAAGCTACCAAAAAAAATAAATAAATAGTGATTTGGTTTTTGGTGCCAATTGGTTCAAATAAAATCTCTTTTACACACAGCACAAAAGGAATTTACCAGTTTCAGGGTAAGAAATAGACTTTTAAAACAGACAGGTTTTAAAATGTATACTGCTTATTTAAAGTTTATATGAGTAATGTTCTTTTTTTACTGAACTGCACTTGACTTCAACTTTACATGATTTTGGCAGGTTTTTTGCATTGTCAAAACAATTATAATTTCATGAACAATTTGTGTGAACTATAATACTTTCTTCTATTATCTGCTTTGTCATATTGCATCTGTGTGCTGACAGAATAAATTTGAAGTATGAAAATGCCATTACAGTTTTTGCCAGTTGATACAGTTCAAACATGGCTTTTTTATTTTTGATGTTCCCAGTATTTTTATGTCTTAATTTTTATCAAGATGTGGCTCATCGTCAAATGATTCAAAATATGGCCCTTTCTTTCTTATGTCCAGCCCCACAAAAGATCTTTACTGTCCGAGCCCCCAAGGCCTGGAACAGATTGCTGCCAGAGGTAGTGTAAGCACTGACTGTGGACTCCTTTAAGAGACATTTGGACATTTATCTTGCTGGGATCCTTTGACCCCAGCTGACTTCCTTCCCCTGGGGCAGGGGGCTGGACTCAGTGATCTCCCGAGGTCCCTTCCAGCCTTAATGTCTATGAAATCTATGAAGTGTGTCTTAAGTTGAATGCCATCTGGTAAGACAATCTGTGATTGAGTGTTTTTACTTTAATTTCCTAATTATTACCAATATTGTTAGTCTTCTCAACACCCCCCCCCCCCCAAGCTTTATGAATTATGTTAGCAATTGTACATTCCTCCAGTGATTCTTCAGCTGGAAGCTGCAATGTATGGGCAGAACAGCAAATTCTCCTCAACGTTATACCAGTAGCCTCAGCAAATATATTAAATTCAGCTTCTTCAACCATCAGAACCAAATTATTATGATCATGCTCCATATCTTCTTGTTGACAAGCTTTCCCAGGCAGTAAATTTCCTCTTTCTTCCTCATTCTGAATTTGTTGTTCTGCTTCCTCAGTTTCCTGGGCCTCAGTTATTAACCTAACCGGTTCCAGCATGTTTGCTTCATTATATATTGTAATACAATATATTTGTCTGAATGTGATTCTGTGCATACGGGATGGATCTACACATGCAATTAATGTGAAGCAATAAACTCCAGTGCATATCGTGCCAAAGTTTATTGCTTCCAGGCACCATGTTTGCACATGGGACCACAGCATGTTGAACTGGATCAAAGTAGCCCTGGCTGACAGGGGACCCTAGGGGGTCAGCTTGCCAGCCTGGGACTGCTCCAACCTAGTTCAACATGCTGCGGAGGAGCTGGCTGGGGCACAAGGGTACTTGAGTGCGGGGCTAGCTGGCAGGCGGCCCCCACACTGATACACCCTTGTGCCTCAGCCAGGCCCAGAAGCATATAAATGTGCACTGCTGCACAGTAAATAAAGCTGCCACAGGTTAGTACTTGTATGTACAAGTGTTAACTTACTGCAACATTTATTAGTTTACTGCAACCTAATAGGCAGCTTCATGGTAAACATCTCATGTAGACATACCCACTAAGAACTTATTCTTAAAGTGATTTTGTATATACAGAAAAAGTATTTCCCTGTGCAAAAGTCTGAAGAACAATTTGTCCTGCAACTGTATACTGAATGTTGATCCCTAAAAGTGAGTGGCCAAGTCGTGTGACACTGTCTACTTTCAGTGAAATTAGTCTTCCCTTAATTTGTTTTTTAGATTCCCTCCTGAATGGGGGCAGTGAAAGTGGCAGCTTTATTTCAGATATATTGAGCATTCAGTGTGAGTTTTGTCCCCAAGCTTGCTAGAATGGGGTCAACAATTTTGTGTAATCATGAATCTTCCATCAGCTGAAATGGTCTTCCATTTACAGCAGCCAATTCTAGGCAAGCATCCAGTAAGGCAGCTTTATCAATTTTGTGATTCCTTTGTTTTTAACATGGAATCCAAAATAGTTTACATTGTAGTTATCTTTACAGGTGTGGTTCATCAGGACTGCATCCATAGCATAATTAACTTCATGCATGTTGTCATCTGGAGGTGACAGCAGCAGAAACAAAATTGCCAATTATTTCAATTTCATGTTAACTTACTGTGCAGTTAAGTGGTTGGCTTTGCAAGAGAGGGAAAGGGATGCAGCAGTCCTTCCTGGCAGCATCAGTGAGGGGTCACATGAATACAACCTTTTATTTAGTAGTTTATCAGAAGAAAACACAGCACAGGCAGTTCTTACTCTTTGTCCCTCCCTTACATTTTTGGGCAGGTATCCCTCCATTCCCAATCTGTTTCCTTATAAAATATGCTACAACTGCATGAAGCATCAAACTTTGGCAATGGACAGTTGAAATTATATGGTCAGTGTAACACAAAACAGTGGTAAACAATAGGGATTAAGAATAAGAATCCATTAATTGAGAAAGCAGTAGTATTAACAGCTATTCACATACATTTGACTCAATTGTCTATTAATAATGTAGTCTTAGGAACCAAAAAAAATGAGCCATGATAGAAATGGTAAGTTCAGAGAGAATCCTGAGGATTCACTGTAGAGCTGTGAGGCATACCTTTTGGTAGCAATCTCATATCTATGCATTTTTATTTTTATATTATATTATTTTATTTTGTGTGTCATAATGAACCTGTAGTTTCAGTTTGATTCCAGTTCAGGTCTGGTAGGAGAGGACAAATAGTTCTGTTCCAATCTGGGTTCATGTGAAAATACCAATTCAAACCAGTTGACTCCCTGGTTAGAAACGGCGTGGTCTTTGATGAAGCTCCTGTAGGTGGTGCTGTGAGCCCAGTTACAGCAGCAGCGTGAGTGTTAGGGAGTGTCCACACTACTGAACAAAGCCAGCCCAGCAGTGTCAGAAAGAGGTAGATATGTGATCCCTAACAATACAGATGTGCCAGAGGGGGGTGGGCCCTGGCATAGTTGCAGGCATACTGGCAAAGCTGCTTTTTTCTGGAAAACTGCTTTATAGGGCATGGCTTTACCATACCAATACCAGCTTGGTTCTTTTAGTTCAGCTGCATCCATTCTGGGAGCACTTTGACCCTGTAGCATTTTCCTATATCAGGAAAGCACTTCTAGGCATAACCTTTGAAAACTGGAAGATACAGAGGCAGATCTATTTAGACTTATAAGATTAGTCTTATTTATTTCAGAGTCAGATTTTTAAATCAGAAAAGAAGCTGTTCATAGTATCATAGTACCTAGGGTCAGAAGGGGCCTAGAGCAGGCCATCTAGTCTGACCCCCTGCCAATGGCAGGAACGAGTGCCAGGGTCACAGGA
>JAGPOW010003310.1:3179985-3207742 GCA_030014935.1 Caiman crocodilus
ACCCCCTGCCAATGGCAGGAACGAGTGCCAGGGTCACAGGACCCCAGCCAAGTACCTATCTAATCTACTCTTAAAGATACCCAAGGTAGGAGCAAGAACCACTTCCCTAGAAAGCTGGTTCCACATCCTAGCCACCCTAACTGTGAAATAGTGTTTCCTAATGTCCAACCTAAACCTGCTCTCCAGTAACATGTAACCATTGGTCCTAGTTACCCCTGAAACTAGGAGCCTGGGAAAAAAGAGCCTGCCCTATTTCCTGCTGATCACCCCTCAGCAGTTTATAGGCTGCCACCAGGTGCCCCCTCAGCCTTCGTTTACTGAGGCTGAACAGGTTCAAGTCCCTCAGACGCTCCTTGTAAGGCCTGTCCTGCTGCCCGCATATCAATCTAGTGGCCCTCCTCTGGACCTTCCCGTTCTGTTCTGCAATACATGTTCAGGTTCGGTTTCTGATTATTGACAGTGTAAGAGTGATGGTGCAGCCATGATGGTCCAGAAGTTTTGTAAGCAACAAGGATTTCTTAGGATTATATCTTTTATTGGACCAACTGTGTACTTGGGATAGAGGTAGCCAAGGTGTCAAATGCAAGACATTGTTCATGATTTGCATTCAAAAGCTTGTCTGACTATCCCAACTGTACGATTGGTCCAATAAAAGATGTTACCCTAAGAAATCATGGTCTCTATCTTTATGTATGTGCTGGAATGCCATAAAGGGAACTTAGAATCACTAATGCATTTATTCTTGGAACACCTCCCTTGTCTGCTCAGAAAGTGCTGTGATTCCTATTGTACAAAAGAAGAACGTTCAAATCCCAGCTACTGACATTGGATAAGATGAAGAAAGAGCAGTAAGGAAATTTCTGCCCCATTGGGAGCAAGGATCCAGGCTAGAACCCAAGACAGTATCAGTATCATTGAGCCACAATCTCCCTATTTGGCACTAGTGAGTCCACATCACTTCTCTCGATCTGCTGGCAGCACTCCTACTAATACAGCACAGTATGCCATTAGCCTTCTTCACAACAAGGGCACGCTGTTGGCTCATATTCAGCATATTGTACACTGAAACCCCCAGGTCCGTTTTTGCGTAGCTGCTGCTTAGCCAGTCGGTCCTTAGCCTATACCAGATGACAGGAGGCTGCCTTTGCTGGCAAGTGTCATGAGTTTTGCTTTGAAGAGTTTGAAGTGCAGTTTCCGAGAAACCTATGCACCCATCTCCTTGAAACTTGACAGGTTTTATGGCCTCAGAAGGTGCTACCATTCCTGCAATTTGCATCTAAATCAGGCAAGAAATGACAGCATTTTAGGCATTTTTATGATTCCTCATTATAGCCTATGGGCAAAATGTTAAAACACATTGAAACAGCAAAGCAGTTTCGACAAAATGGAACGGTGCTTCAAAATGAAACGGCGAAACAAAACAGTGCCCTTTGAAATGGCAAAACGGACTTCAAATAAAATGATGGTGTTTTGCACAGCCCTAATTACTGCCTCTGGGCCCGGGGCACTTCCCAGGGCTGGCAAGCTAGAATTTGAAGAGCTGCACTTTAGAGGGTGAAATAGATGCATGTGCCATTTGCTAAATTTTTAATGACTTGTCTATTTTTCCATGTGGGGTAGGTAGAAGTCCCAGCAGCCCTTGACATGGTCTCCTTCATAAAGGAATATGTATAAACAACTTGGCCTTACTACTAATTTATATCTGAAAAGGAGCAGGGAGTAGACCAATACACATGTTAGCATAGTCAGGTAAATGTTAGATAACTGAATATGTTTGGTTACAGAATCTTCTCACAGGGCGCATCTACAGATGCATTTGAACTGGGATCAATTTACTTGTGAGTAAACTACTTACAAGGAAATGCTCCTGGAAAGGCATCTACATATGCAGAAAAGTGGGAGCAGACTTTCTGCTAATGGGAGCAAACTGCTCCTTCCTGGGGCCCTGCAATGCCCTCTGCCACCACCAGGGGGAGCTCTAGACTCCCCCTGGGTGCTAGCCCAGGGGCTGGCAGGGAGCATGGGCCAGGAGACAGCTGTTCCACAAGACTAGGAGACCATCCCGCAGCCCCAGCCACATAGCCCTGGCTGGGGCTTAGACATTATACTCAGCCCCAGCAGCAGGGAGCTCCTGGCCTTGGCTCCCCAGTCGCAGGTAAGGGACTTGGAAAGAGCTTCAGGGGCGGGCGACCTCACTGCTCGCTGCCCATCAGCACATCAGGACAGGAGGCTGGGACCTACCCCACCCCTGCAGCTCTTTCCAAGCTCCATGCCTCGATCCTCTGTTTGAGGCATAGGGTTGGGACCTGCCCTGACCAGGACACATCTCAGCCTCTGCTCCACAGTTGCAGGGTATAGGCTGGGGAGCTTGTTCCCTGCTCAGCTCTGTGAAGGCAGAACTGGGTGGGGAACAGGCTGGGGAACAAGCTCCCCAGCCTGTTCTGGACCCAGCAGAGCTAAGCAGGAAACAGTCTCCCTAGCCCCTGCCAGCGAGGAGCTCCCAGTCCTAGCTCAGTGACTGTGGGGCCAGCCCTCAGAGATCCTCATCTCCCAGCACCAGCTCTGGGACAGCAGGCCTGGTGCTGGGAGATTGTTATCTGATAAGGAGCTCCCAGCACTGGCCACATGACTGTAGACCTGGCGCTGGGAGATAAGGGTCTCCCAGCCCCCACTTTGCCATCCTGATTAGGATCTCCCAGCCCCCACTCCTCAATAGTGATCTTGAAGCGGGGGGGGGCTTAGAGCTCCCTGCTGCTGGGGCAGGAGGACATAATCCCTGCTTGGGCTCTGGTGGTGACACCTGCCCCAGCAGTAGGCAGCTCCGGGGGGCAGGGAGCAACCTCCTGCCTGCTGGTGGGTGGCTAACTGGGAGCAGATTTGCTTCCAGTCAGGCATCCACTTGAGCACTACTATGCTGTTACTAATTGAAAGTAAGCTTGCTACTTGCATTTACAGGTAGCAAATTTACTCGCAATCAGTGAGGTTTACTATGCAGTAAGCATGTGCACATGTAGATGCACATGATTACTGTGTAGTAAACTATGCTACTGTGCAGTAACATGTCTCATGTAGACACACTGACAGTGATGTAATGTGATTCAGACCACATCCCATCCGAGTCTTTATCATGCAGTTTCCCAGGATGTTGGCTATGGCTGAGCCTTTGCAAGTTAAATGCTTTCCAAGCAAGATTTATTTATTTTTTAGTCAGCATAATTGTAATTTATTGCACTGTATGAACAAGTGCTGTGGGAGAAAACACTAGGTTTAAGATACCATGTGAATCAAAAGAGCCAGGGGGACAGAAAGGAACTGTGAACAACAGGATTGTAGTAGGGTGTGGCTCTCCTGCCCCATCTCCTCCAGGTAATACTGCCATTGCTTTTACCCCCTTTTGGAAATTCAGCACAGCTGCCTGCCCTTCATGTGCCAATCTACAGGTGGCAATATTGAGGAGCGAGAATAGATAGATGAATAGATCGTGTCCCAACAGTTTGGATGTTCTTTCCTTTGCCACTCACTTCTTGTATAACAGTGGACAAGTCATTTAGTTTCTTCGCCTTGATACTTATCTGTACAATGAAGCTAGTAGCACTTTCCTACTTCACACGGTTTCAGTAAGGATACATGCATTACATGGCACAGGGTGCTCAAACACTACAATAAAAAAAGGATATGCACATATATGAGAGCCTGAAGGGGCCACAGTTCTCTTTTAACTACCCTCCCTTACTTCCCATTTATACCGGGCTCAGCATATTCTAACCCTCATTAAAAGGTTTCTTTACTTACCTCATGTTTAGGCCCCACCCAGCAACCAAGGCAGGAGGTAAACAGTGCAGTATTAGCACAATTTTGATTCCTAGCAGTGTTTTGCCTGTGCAAAATCAAAGGACATGAGAGCACACCTTTTTGTTACTGCTTGCCCTTCTTAAAACAAATTCAGTAAGTTCATGAAAACAGAACGCTCAGACGTAAATGATCCTGCTGCAGCATGCCGAGAAAGATTGGTCTACATTCTGTTCCCAAGAACAGTGGTGTTTTTACAGTACGCTGGCTGACATCTAATGTCTTATTAATACAGATAACAATGGAAAACAGTGCAGGCACTTATTGTGGTCTCTAGTGTTTATCTAATGTGCTTGCCTGTGGTTGTCATCATAAAACAAGTGGTGTGAAAGTGGCATCTTCTCGCTGTAAGATTCCCACCCTTATTTCAGTATCTTGCTTTGCCTGGAAAAATGGTGCCTTACTTCGAGCAGTCTTGTGCGCCCCACCCAGCAACAGATTAGCGGGCTGTAGTCCATTCTTCGTCATAAATTATCAAAAAAGAACTATCCAAGTTCCAGTTAATCTCTCTACATTACTGGGGAGAATGCGACTCATAAGACCCTAATTCTGAGCTTTGAATATTTCTTTTCTGACTTGTAAACACAGCACACAGGTGAATAATGATATAACAGTGTAAAGTTACAGGATTCCAGATTTGCTGTGAAGGGCTGAGGTGTTATTCCCTCAATCTACACACACAATTTCCCGGTTGTATTAGAGTGACACCCGAAGTCTCTTGTTAGATCATTGTCCCAATGTGTTAAGCACTGTACAAAAAAGATAATAAGTGATGGCCCCTGCCCCCAAAAAATGTTTAACTCAGCAGGCAAAGCAGATTTGGGTTGGGGAACGGAGAAAGCACTTGCCCGAAGTCTCCAATGAGGTTCACAGCACAGCCAAGAATAGAGCCCAAATGCTTTGATGCCTTGAAGCAAAGTGCCTTATCTACTGGACCACAGCATCTACTTTTGCATTAACACACCTTAATTAATGAAAATTAAATCTAGGAGCTCCATTGTGAGGTACTAGGAAAATGTGCATTAACCTGTCTTAATGTGCATTAGCTAAAGACTGTGGTTTATTAGTGACATTAAATGCATATTAACCTATTTTAATGCACATTAACTAGCACAGGTTTTATAGTGATGCTTGAATATGCATTAATGTGCACTAAAGCGCATGTGTAGACATACCCAACACCTCCCTCCCAAACTTTCCAGTAGCTTTTCCAACCCTCTGTGAAGCAGTCTGTCCAGGTATTCCACTGGAGTGCTGCTATCCTGGCAAGATGAGATTGCTCTGGGGGGAAGGAGGATCTCCTTAGTCCATTTAGGAAAAATGGGAGCTGTCATTACTACAGGATACACCCAAGAGTATTTTGAGCATCATTACAAGGATGCTTTCTGCAGATCAAAGTGCTATGATAGTTCTTTCCAAATGCTACAGGACCAAAATAGACAAGAATGGGAACAACGGGCATCCTCCTGTTGGTATGTGCAAGAAGGAGGAAGGAACTAGTGACAAAACATATTGCATAAGAGCAGGAACATGTGATTAATACAGAGAAACCCAGTCTGCTTTAGGAAATGCAGGCCAAAAGGATACAAAGGTTTTGGAAGAAGTACTCCCCCTCTGCTATATTCCATCTCTGTGTCCCAGAGTTAATGAGGGATGGCTATAGATGCCACAAACTGTAGATCAAACGTTGGTCAACAAGGAATGGGTCATCGGGGAAGTGGGGAGCAGAGGCAGGGAAACAGTGATGGATGCAGTGACAATTTGGCTCCCTAGCACTCTGATATTAGGACAGATTATTGGAGTCACTAATGCAAGTGTGTTGCAAAAGAACTACTTGTTTCAATGTAGCCATTAGTTAGCAAATGGGATTCAGTGTCCTCCCTAGAGACTTCCTGGTTTTCAACTTGATGTCTTTAGCAACCCCTTTGTGGGAGACTTCTGTGACTTCCTCACTTATGCCTACATCCTTGTCCTTAGTTTACCTTGTTCTTCAACCGTCTGCTTCTGCCCTGTTTTGTTATGCATTACCTAAATGTTTAAGGCTGTTGAACAATTTAAAAAATTGATCGTCATTAGTTGCAAGATTAAAAAAAAATTATCTAAATTAATTATGCATAATTTTTCATTTTTAGCTGTGCAATTAAAATTGCAATCGAGACTAACTTTTTTAAATTGTGCAACTAATCACAATCAAATGTTTTAATTGTTTGACAGCCCTACTAATTAGATCCACGGTAAAGTCTCAGTGTCTACATGTGCAGTCCTATTAGGTTTTAGTAAACTAATGCCGTCGTAGGTTGGTACTTGTGAATGCAAGTGCTATTCTGCAGCAGTGTTACTTACTCCACAGGAACACATGTGTAGACACGGATGGGGCTGGCTGAGGCACAATGGTTCAGTGTGGGAGCGGTCTGCTGGCTAACCCCACACAGGAGCACCCTAATGTCCTAGATAGCCCTTCAGCAGCATGCCGAACTGAGCTGGAACAGCCCTGGGCTGGCAAGCTGATTCCTCAGGTCCCCTGCCAGTTGGGGCTGCTTTGGCACAGCTCAACATCCTGCAGTCCCAGGAGCATAGGTAAATGCACTGCCTGGGAGCAATAAACTCTGGCACAGTATATACCGGAGCTTATTGCATTGCATTAATTGTGTGTGTAGATGCGCCCTGTGTAATTCTGTGCCACCTTAAAACCAGTAGACATTATAACACAAGAAGTCCCCAAATCAATCATGAATCTCATCCTCAATCCCACCATCCCCCCCTGCTCTTAGCACCACATCCTTTCTGCTCCTTATTCAGCAGCCCATCCCCTTCCCTCCCATTTAGCCCCTCCCTCACCTGCTGTCTCAGGCTGATAAAGGGGGAGAGGGTGACCCAGAGCTGCTCTTCCCTTATTCCAGCAGGGTTCAGCAATGGAGAGCAGCGGCAGCAGCAGCAGTGGGTGGGATCCTCTCTCCCAGTTCCCCTCAGGTGTTCACTGCTGACCCCAGCTGTAGCAGCTCTGGAGCCCTCCCTAGCACAGCCAGGGGCAGTGCTAGGGGAAGGTTTGGGGGGGGGGGTCTATAGCCACCCCAAACTTTGCCTTAGCCCCCCCTGTATCCACCCCTCCCAGCACCACTGGTACTGCCTTCCCATCTCACACAGTTGAGCCCATTCCACCCCCAGCCTGCAGAGGTGTAGTACTCACGACCCAGCTGAGCCCAGACCCAGGCCCCCACTGGAAAGAGGCGAGTGCTGGCGCTGCCCCTGCCAACAGCCCTCCCAAGCCACAACTTTCTCTATTCATTTCACAGTAGGGAGGGGATTCTGAGCTGCTGCAGTAAACTCAGCATCAGACAGGGGCAGGTGGATTTCCTTGGAATACCCACGAACCGGGCAGAGAAAAGGCATGCGCTGCTGCTGCTGCTATCACTGTTCCCAGCTGGAGCCAGCAGGAGTGGCTCTGGAGCCCCCTTAGCTGGGGACAGCAGCAGGGCTTATGTGGCTGAGGACAGAGAAGGGAGATGGGGAGAGATTTTTTTACCTAATTTGTGAACCTAAAATCTTTGCTGCTGTTCCCAGTGCAATCCAAAAGGCTCTGCACTACTACATCTACATCTTGGGATTTACCCTGGTAGGAAAGGAGCTGTTCTTGTTTGTGTCAAGGGCAAGCAGCATTGTTTGCTTGTCTGTTGCTTAGGGTTGGTTTGTCAGTTGTAGTTGGGTGGGTCTGTGGTTTGGTTGCAGCTTTCAGAGGCTGCTTCAGGGTTGTGTGCTGTGAATAGGACACATGTCTTGCAACTGATGGTGTGGGGTAGGCAATTTCCAAAGCTTAAATAAAGGGACAGCGTTGACTAAGCAAAAAGCTTTAAAAGCCAAGAAACTGGCAACTCAGAGTGCCTACTAGGCCGGTGCGAAGCGGCTAGTATTTGCTTTGGTTTCGGCTGATTTGGGGGGAAAATGATTCAATTCAGTGATTCGAATCACTGTCCCTGATCAATTTGGCCAAATCCAATTTGGAGATTTGGCCACAGCTAAATCATTTGAATCTGCAAATTGCCCCATCCCCTGCCCACTCTCAATGGCTGCCCTGCCCGTTCTGCCAGCTCTTTAAAAAAAGCCCCTACTGAACAGCTGCTGCCAGACTGGGGGGCTGATCCCTTCTGCCTCCCATGCCACATGTGGCTGATCCCTTCTGCCTGGCCTGCCAGGCAGGGCACAACTGCAATTGGGTTGCCAAAGTAACCAGTCAATGAGATGGATCAGCAGGCACCTGCAGGCAGCCTAGGGCAGTCTCCTGACTGGAAGTGGGCAGGGACCTGGAAGGCACATAAGCCTGGGGCCTGAGCTAGCAAACCGTCTAGCCCTGCAAGCTGCAGGACTAGGAGCTCCTGGCCAGGAAAGCTACCAGGGGATGCTAGATGGACTGCTGCACTGCTTTGGATTACCAGCAAATCTCTGGGAGCTCACAGGGCTATAATCCATAGCTGGAAGGTTATCCTGGTACCAGAGATAAGGGAATGTTTTCCCTTTTAAAGGGACAATGTGCTGCTTCCCTTTTGTTGATATGGGTGGGCCCAGAAGGGACAGTTTGTTATAGCCAGGGGGCTTACCTTTTGGTTACAGTTCATATTAGTGGTTTGGGTTGGGACTATGAGGGGTGGCATTTGGAGATTCCATCAGTGCCCTAGGGCATGTGGTTGCCCTTAGCCCTGCCAGGGGCCCAGCACCTGAGAGAGGTGGAAACAGGGGCCAAAGACCTGGCAGAAAAGGGGCATGGGCCTGATGCCCAAGAGAGCAAGACTAGAGCTGGTTCCTCAAAGCCAGGTCCAATACAGTGGGTCCAGGCTAGAAGGCCCAGCTAGAAAAAGAGGGTGTAAGCTGAGAAGGCCAAAGATCTAAGAGAGACTGATAGTACAGCAATCCCCATGAAGCATGGGATGGGGTGTAGGGGTGGATAGAGCCATGTAATTAGCCCCTAAGGCTTATAGGTGCCCTGGGACAGAGATGAGCAGAGAGTACCCATGCAGCTCAGGAGCTAGATCAGGGCCAGCAGTGCAGGAGGGAGCTGCTGACTAGTGGACAGAGTAAGGCTTAATCTAGGACTCTCAAGGAAGCCTCCATTTCTATTCAATAGGTACAGTTAGGTTTGGTGGATTAGAAGGAGGTGAGGATACCCTAGAGGCAGAGTGGGCCACAGGTTACAGAGCCACCAGAGGGTGTCACAGCTACCCCTGGGATCCATGTGCTACAATGACAAAGACGACCGGATATAGAAGCTTCAGGTGCATACCAGCAGAAACTTCTTATGCACGTTACAGGATAGGACTCATGGAAGAGAAAAATCCAAGGACTTGAAAATACAGCTGGAGACAACAGTGAAGTTCATATGTGTGGAAAGGAGGGGACATGGACAATTCAAAATTTGCAGACACCTGTGGAACAAGAGGATCTGAAAAGCAAAGCCATAGACAAGGATACAAAGAAGGATGTGACCATGCAGATAAGGCAGTCAAAGAGACCAGCCAGCAGAGGGGAAAAAAAAAAAAAAAAAAGCAAGCTCAAAAATCAGTTAGCTGTGTTGGAGAATAAAAGGGAAACACAGGCAGAAACAGACTATGGGATGTATAACAGAGAGCCAAAGGCTTTTTTACTTTAAGGGTGAAAGAGCAACAGGGAAAGCCTCAAGTGGGAAAAGCCACCTATTATGAGCTGCTAGGGAACATGTAACAGGTAAATCCCCAGGTACAAGTACTTACTGTCAAACCAGTTGCACTACAGCAGCACAATGGGGTACAGCAGTGGTTGTCAACCAGGAGTACGCATACCCCTAGTGGTACTTAAAGGTTGTAGGGGGTATGCAGAACTGATGTGGCCAAAATGTGATCAATAAATGCTATGTGTGTGCAAGGCTATTACCCAGGTTAAGGGTAAGTCAGATTTGGCACAGGCAAAGTCAGATTTGGCAGTTAAGGACAGTGTCATGGCACTGGGTCCTGCAGGATTGCTGTGATCTCCCCAAGGCCCCCTTACCATGCAATGTTGGCTCAGTAGGCACCCTTGATTCTCACCTGTCACATCTTTGTTGGTAAATATATATTAGGGAGGCTGCCTTTACATCTTCTTGGACATGGTTTTGCTGTACTCTGACCCTGTGGGCTCCTGGACCCCTTGTGGGTCCCATTCTGCAATGTGTGTTTCAGGGCACCCTAGCCTTATGGGCTGTGCATGGCTCCAACCATCCCTTTACCATGCCCCAAGCCTCACAGATGGAATGGACATTGTTCAGTCTGGGCCTTGTTATAATTTGGCCCCCTAGGCTCTCTGCAGCCCCGCCTTGCACTGTGCACCCCTGGTGCTTGGGCTGTCCACAGCCCTGTTTCACACTACACCCCCCTGGCTGTCTGCAGCCCTGCAAAGTGCTGCACCCTCTCTGGCACCAGGGTTGGTGCACCCCCAAATGCTGCACCCTCTCTGGCACCAGGGTCCCCATGCCACCATGGGTCCCCTATGAGGCTTCCTCCTTTCCCTAATAGTCTTACCCAAACCATGGTCTTAAACAGCAAACAAAACACAAGCCCCTTGGCTATAACATATAGCCAGGCAGCTTGAATGTAACATCTTTCAAGCCTCACCAGGGGTACTCTGTTCCTCACCAGTATCGCTGGCAGGTGTGGGCCACTAGTGCCCTCTGGTTGCTCTGGTAACCAGCAGCTGGGGCTCCCCACTGACTGCTAGGGCTCTTTCCCTAGTAGTTTCTACTCTTTAAATGAGCAGGGCACCCAAGTGCTCTGCGACAGTCTGGAAACCAGAAGCCAGGTCAGGCACAGTGGGACTAGTCCAAGGGGACTGGTGAAAGATAAAACGGGCTTAGGATGGAAAGGCTGAAGCCCCAACAAAGGTGTAAAGGCCTGAGATGGTCTGGTATCAGACTGGGGCCCAGGGCCCACCAGAATTATTAAGTGGTAACACCTGTGAGGTATGGGCATTGCTATAGGAGAGATTGGAGGCTGTAATTAATCCTTAAGGCTAACAGGTGCCCTGGGAAAGGGCACTGACGGGCCAAAAGGCCCACCTAGCAAGGGCAGGGTGGAGACTAGCAGGAGCTAGGAAGAACTAGCTGGTATCTAGAGAAACTGAGCTCACTCTAGGACCTATTAGACAGCCTCTCTTCCAATCAAATAATTATATTAAGGTATGACAGAAGAATATGAAAGGGAGGGCATTCTAGAGTTGGATCAGGGCAAAGGTTGTGTGGCCACCAGGGGGCATCACAGCTACCTCTGGAGTGTAAACCTAGCCAGGATAGCAAGGAAGAAGGGAAGGCAGCCAGCTGCAGAAGAGGACACAATGGAAATAGTCAGTGACTAGAACCAGAGGAGGAATGAAGGTGATATACTCTGGCCCCTGACAGATGTTAAATTAAAAGCATAATGGGATCTGACGTGCACACCCAACAATCATGCATTCTATCATGCATGGCAGGAGACACAATTGTGAGGATGAAGCATCAGATCCCCTCACACCATGTTGCGAATAGAGAGGGAGTCTCAGCTAAGTAGCCCCAGTCAGCTGACAGACATTCCCAACCAGAGAAGGAGATGGTAGCCAAAGGCTCCATACATTCTTATGGAGGGCAGCTCCAATCAGCTGACAGGCATTCTCATTATCTGGAGCACATGGGAATCTTGAAGAGCCTCAGTGTGCTCCAGAGACCGGGTGTTTTGGCCATACTTTCAGTTAAAGGTGTGGTAGAAACCACCCACAAAATTGTTCACATTTTGAGTGTGTCTACACATGCACTTACTTCAGCCTAGATTTACTGTGCAATTTGGCACTGCATGGTAAGTATTTTTGGGTAGGTGTCTACATATGTGGGAATTAAGGAGCAGATTTGCTCCTAGGCCTTGCAGTGACTGCAGGGTTTGGGCTGGGAGATAAGGGTCTCCCAGCCTCCTGCTTCCCGATCATAATGGCGGAGCAGGGGCTGGGAGATGGGGGTCTTCCAGCCTCTACTGTGCTATCATGATCTAGGAGCCATGGAGCTTGGAGATTGCTGCTGCCAGGGCAGGGGGACATAGCTTCCTATCCCCAGGAGCTGCCTGTTGCTAGGGTGGGCTCCACCACAAGAGCCTGGGCAGGGACTATCTCCCACTCCATGGTGGACGGCTGACCAGTAGCAGATTTGGCTCCAAGCCAGGCATCTACATGAGTGCTCTGGCACTATTACTAATGCCAAGTAAATTGGTTACTTGCATTTGCAGGTAGCAAATTTACTTGGGATTAGGGAGATTTACTGCATGCTACGTGAAGTAAGCATATATATGTGTAGTAGGGCTGTGCGAGACTTTGGACTGTGATTTGGATCCGGAGAAGCTTTGGACACTTTCACATCTGAAGCAGCTTGTCCAGATCAAAGCACTGACTTTGTTAGGCTTTCCAAAGTGGTTCAGAGCTTCCAAAATGCTTTGGAGCCGCTTTGGAGTTCGGACCGTAGGGTATAATGGGGAATCAATGAAATAGCTATAATTTGTTGTTTTTTGTCTTATTTGGATGCAATTTGCAGGAGTGGTAACCTCTGCTGAAAGCACGAAGCCTGGCAAGTTTCAAGAAGATCAGTACAGGGATTCAGGGGGGACTGCACCCCAAATTCATGAAAGAAAACTCATGTCACGTCTGTGTTACAACACAGGGGTGAGAAAACTGCAGGGGTGGTAGCCCCTGGTAAGGCCACAAAGCCTGACAAGTTTCAAGGAGATAAGTGCAGGGGGTTGGGGGAAACTGCACCTCAGGCTGTGAACAAGCAAAACTCGTGACACATGTGACACTTTGTATGCTAAGGTGCAATGGGGTGAAAACTGCAGGGGTGGTGGTCCCTGCTGCAGCCATGATGCCCGTCAGCTGTCAAGGAAATTGGTGTGAAGGGGTTCTGGGTTCTAATGTGTAGGCCTATGCGTTTACTTCACAGAAAACTATGCTAATTCACCATTAAGCCTCTCATGTAGATATGCCCTTTGTGTAATAAAACATGGAATAAGCCATAAAGTTATCATGCTATTAATTAGTTGATAGTGTGGCCACATTACTACTTAAAGATGTAATTAGCCAGTTAATCACATCTTAAGTGTAACGTCTGTCAGGGCTTCTCAGAGAGAGAACAGGAGACAGACACATGTGTAGACAGAAGGCAGAATAGAGGTAATGGGATGGGGAATTCACACCGGTATCAGGAGGAAGCAGATCTAAGTGGCTGAGATTCATTCTGAAGAATTGACAGGCCTGTCACCCAAAGTAGATCCAGAGACTAGAATGATATGCTGCTGTCTGCTGGGTACAAGAATACAAAATACAGACACAATGCTCAAAGTGGAAGCTCAAATGATCTTCTGTAGAATTCTTCCAGTCCTAGAAAAGGAAGGCAAAAAGGCACACAATATCCAGTGATGAAGATAAGCAGATTTTTAAGGATTTGTGCTATCCAGAAGGAGATGCATTCCCTGGAATGCATTCGCAGAGAAAGTACATTCTTGATGACTGGACTCTGTTTGAGTACCAGGAGAACTGCTCCTTTGGGCCTGACTGTTAGGAATATCTTTAAACCAAAGGAACAAGGGGATAAGTTGGGGAGAGGCTCGTGTACTCTCCATGTCAAATTTTAATTTTAGAGAGGAAAACCGGATAAATGATAAAAGGAATATCAGCTGGTAGGATGATAGCACAGAGGAAAAAAAGGTTAGTATTAATGAAAATGCTAGTCAGGTAGAAACTACTAGGGAAAGAGCCCTAACCAGAGGGCACTAGTGGCCCACACCTGCCAGCAGTCAGCTGACCGGAAGGGGCAGGGCCTGGCTCACATATAAACCCCAGGGCTGAGGTCAGGATGGTAGTCCCTGCTAGCAGCCCAGGGGGAAGGAGCTCTTCCAGAGCAAGCAAAGGGGAGAGGCCTGACTGTAGGTACAGCCTCTGATACTGGTGAGGAACAGAGTACCCCTGGTGAGGCTTGAAAGATATTATAGCCAGGCAGCTTGAATGTATGTTATAACCAGGGGGCTTGTGTTTTGTTTGCTGTTTAAGACCATGGTTAGCCAAAGGATCATCCCTGGATCTTCCAGGGAACTGGGTGTGGATAGTAAGAAGCAAATGAAATGTCTATCCAAAGCCTAGGCAACAAAATGAAGTACTTAAACTGCTCATGCAGTGCATGAAGCCAGCTATCAGAAGAATAAGAAATACAATGTGAAATAACAGTCCTATGTTGAATACAGGCATAAATGACCTGTTCAGGAAAAAGAATCAAAGATAAAGGTGGTAAGGCAGCATTCATGAAGGCAAAATGGTAGACAGTAAAGAAATGGATAAAGGCTGTTAGGGTCAAAATCATTTTGGGGAACAATGATAAAAAAGGTTCTATTGGGATAGTGCTGGGAGTCTGTTACAAACCCCCAACATTTTATTTGGATCTTGACTTCTGTAATGCTGTTTAAAGAGGGAAAAAAAATGCTATTAACTATATAATGACTCAAGATACCTGCTACTAATAGTGGCAGGTATTTCCAGACATTCATATATACTAACAGTATTATAGAATAAATACCTGGTTATAGAAAACAATCTGGGATTGAGTGGTCATGAGTTGTTTCAAGTAGTGTTGGGGACCTAATAATGAATACACTGCAGAAAACCAACCTGAGAAATAACTGGGCCCATCTACAGATGCATTTTAATATGCAGTAGCCTATTTTATTGTGCATAAAATGTACTATTCCACTAATATGCAGTAAAATAGACTACTGCACATTCACACTTTTTAGATACTGCTTAATTTGTGCTACTATGCATTAGCATAACCTAATGCACATTAATTTAGTAACTCAGGGTGCCTATATGCGAGCAGCAAGGTTGCTCCAACGTGCTGTAATTAGTGTGTAGAAGCAGGCTTGATTAATTGAGTCTGCTGGAGCATAGTAATTACCATGCCCTTGCAGACTTCAATGTCTTGTGTATCAGTGTTCCCGTGCTTAAAAATTGTAGTGGGGCACTTCAACTAAAGTTCAATGAGCTTTAGATAAAGCAATGCTGCTGCCATTTAAGCACAGGAATGCTGCTATACATAACACTCCAGGCACTTTAACTAGAGTGGCTCTTGGACCTGCTCTAAAGGCACCCTCCTTTCCCCCCACTCTCAGATCATGTGAATAAATGCCCTCACATTGGAGGTTGTAGCCATATTGGTCTAGAGGCAAAAGCAATCAGAACTCATGATAGAGGTGATATCTTTTATTAAATCACCTATATTTTTGCAAAAATAATTCTTTAATTGTAAACTTTCAGGCACAAGCACTCTTCTTCAAGCATAGGAGAGAAGATTGTAAAAGTTCTCCCCAGATGAAATGGAAGCTCATATTTCATAGGAGAGTTAAAGGTGTGGTAAATCTCCTGTTTGGAACTGTTCATTTTATGTAGGCTCAGAGAAGTTGGACTAGTCTATTTACTTCAAAGTTGTTTGGTAGCATGCATGTTTACTGTGGTTATGATATTTTGCAGAAGAGTAAAAGGATGGAATGCTCTTCTGGGTAGGAATTTCTTATGTGGTCAGGTATCCCTAGGCTCTGTGATTAATGCAAATTACCTCCAACAAAGGCAGGAGCAGGGTCTCAGGTTTCAGGTAGTAAAACTTGCTTCCTTCTTGTAAAATTATGAAGATTACATTTTTTAAAAAGGCTTAAATTTGAGTGGGGGGGGGAGGGAATGACACTTTAATTAAAGCAGTTCCAAGAGCCACTCTAATTAAAGCTCTACTGTGTCTCATGTATCAGCATCCCCACGCTTTGAAATGTTGGCAGGGGTGATTAAACTAAAGCTCATTCGATGAGTTAAAGTGCCCCTCCCCACACCATTTTTAAGCAGGGGGATGCTGATACACTGGACACAGGAGGCTGCTGGACTGCAATAATTGCCACAGTCCAGCAGACTTGATTTAATTGAGTCTGCTGCAACACACTGGAATTTGGCCTCAATAATACAGAAAGCCTTCAGAGAAATTTTAAAGGAAAATGATGAAATATCTGGAGGTAACTGGGAAATGAGATGAATTGTAATTGTCCACTTTAAATGCAGTAGATCTTGCCTATTGAGCTTTAGCAAAAAGTATTTGATATGGAGCTTCATAAGAATTCCTTGCTGGTATTAATGAGTGCTTTATGACTCTCTGCCTCCAGCTGACCAATACTTTGTTTGCTACTGTCATCATTGCATATGCCCTAATAATCAATGCCAAGGAAGAATAGAATGAACAGTATTAAGCTGACGTTGATGAAATCCTGATTGTCATCCAAAAGAGGATAAGATCATCTTTCTTGGAGATTTCAAGGTGAGAGTTGACTGGGACTTAAAACATACAGAAGGACACCATTGGGAAGGAAGAGGTGGGCAAGGCCAATTCCAGTGACATCCTCTTACTCAGTAAATGAGCAGAGAATGACTTTATCATTACTAACACTATCTTCAGACAACTTGACAGGTACAAAACAACATGGCAACACCCCTGCTCAAAACAAGGCACCTCCTTGACTTCATTGTCATAAGAGTATGTGATCTAAAAGACAAATGCATATTATGAGAGGAGCTGATGACTGCTGGACTGATCGTTGCTTAGTGAGATCCATCATGTCCATTAGAATTGTGTTGAAACATCAAAATCAACCCAAATCAGTCCATAGACAGTACAACATCAAATACCTTCAGACCTCTAGACACCGTGAAGCCTTCCAAACACATCTGAGCAAGGAATCCTTGAGGCTTGCATGGAATCAGTTGGCTTTATCACCTGATGCCATCAGGACTGGCCTGATGGAAAAAATGCTGAGATCAAAGCCCTTCTTCTTCAGAAGAGAAGTTTCATGTCACTGGTGGAAACTATTCTACATCTAGTGACAAGCAGGGAACTTTTCAGTGGCTTAAAGCTGAAGCTCAGGGGAAGATTCAAGAAATCAAAAATAAATGGTGGAAATAGAAGGAGAATGTCAACAAATTGTTGAATTTCTATCATGACATGCAGTGAAATCAAGGCTTTGTATCGGCCAAGCTCATCTGGACTCATCCCACTTAGCTCTGAAGATGGCAGTATGCTCCTCAAAGAGAACATGTCCATAAAAAAACACTGGAAGCAGGACTGCCAAAAGCTCCTGAACTGAGAATAAATGTTGATGGATGAATCCATCCTACAGCATCCAGTAAGGGAAGCACTTGCCAGTCCATCAATCTCTGAAGAAGTCCACCAGGCAATGTAAGGCAGATGAAGAACAACAAAGCACCTGGCTCTGATGGCATACCAGCTAAGGCCTTCAAAGTTGGTGGGAAAACTATGACCAGCAAGCTCCACACACTGTTTCTCAAAATCTGGAACACTGAGGAAGTTCTCACTAACCTAAAGAATGCCAATATTGTCACCATTTTTAAAAAGGCAGATAAGTTTGACTGGAAACTATCAAGGTACCTATCACCCACCTCTCCATCACTTGGAAGATCCTTGCATGAATTTTGCTGAACCAAATGCTCCCTCTTGCCAAGGAAATCCTTCCTGAGTCTCAGTCCAGCTTCAAACCATCAAGAGGCATCATGGACACAATTTTTGCAGCCCAGCTGATCCAGAAAAAATGCTGAGAACAACACCAGGAACCGTATGTGTCCTGTATTGATTTGACCAAAGCTTTTGACTGTGTTAACCATGAGGCTGTATGGAAGATCTTATTGAAGTTTGGCTGCCCAAGAAAATTTATCACCGTCCTAAGACTCCTTCGTGACCAGACAGTAGAGCCACTATATAGGATGTGAGCAATCATCTATAGAGCCCTTTGCCATTCATACTGGCATCAAGCAGGGTTGCAGGATTGCACCAGTTTTATTCTCCATCCTTCTTGCAGTCATCATGATGCTCATCCATGACCATCTGCCACATGGCATTGGGTACAGGATGGATGGGAATCTTTCTAATCTCTCCCACCTCTGTACCAAAACCAAAGTTACTTAAGCCTCAGTCATGGAACTTCAGTATGCTGATAAGCGTGCTGTTATTGCACCTACAGAGGAGGATCTACAAATGGCCCTTAACTGCTTCTCTCTAGCATACCAGTGCCTGGGCCCTACCCTTAACATTGGAAAAACAAAGGTAGTGCTTTATCAGCCAGCTTCAGGCCAGTCAACCCCCTGGCAAAGATCCTCACTGCTGCACAGGAGCTGGAGAATGTTGAAAACACTAAATACCTCAGCAGCCATCTCAAAGAAGGCCAATATCAAGGAGACCCAGTATAGGATCCAATGTGCCAGCTCTGCCTTTGGAAGACTGAATCATCATGCATTCAGCGATCATGGCATCAGGACATAAACAAAGCTCCTACAATTATAAAGCTGTGATAATCCCAATTCTTCCCTACAGCTGTGAAACTTGGGTGACCTACAGGGACCACTTGAAAAGCCTGGAACACTATCTCCAACTCTACCTCCAAAAAGATCTTTGGCATAAAGTGGGAGGTTCATTGCACAAGTCCCAGTGTCTTCACTGACACTACCACCAGCATAGAAGCATTCATTATTCAACATCATCTGTGGTGCACAGAGCACTATGCACACATGCTTAATGTACATTTACTAAAACAACTGCTATACTTCCAATGGGGGCCAAAGGAAACACTTCAAGGACACCCTCAAGGTGAGCATTAAGGAGTACAGCATTAACGCCACAAGTTGGGGGAAAAACTAGCCCAGGATAGAGCTACATGTTGACACCTTGTAAGAGAAGGTACATTTTACTTTGAGGTAAACCATCTTGGCTTGAAGGCAGAAAAATGACAAATGAAATGGAAACAAGACTGAGAAATCCATGTGTGAGAGCAGAAAAGAGAGCCCTCTTTTCCTCCCCCGCCCAGCTCAACCCGTGGTACACCCTGCTCACTCAACCTGGTACTTGCCACCAGGAGCAGCAATAAGCAACAGCTGTGAGGAGACACTGGGACAGCAGGCTCAGACATGGCAGTTTCCAAACTGCCTGAGCTTGCAAATTAGCGGCAAAAGGGGGTGTGGCCAGATGGAGGCATGGGCTCTTCAAAAGGCAGCTGGGAGTGCAGCTGGAGGATGCCGAGGGAGAGAAGAGCATGCCAACAGAGGGACACTGCCTGGAGAGTGCTGGGAAGCAGGGCACCAGGGAAGCTGCAGCATTCCTGGGAGACGCCTCGGAAGGAGGGTCGGGCCAGGCTGCTGGACATGATGAGGAAGCTCCAACTGCACTTCTTAGACCCTTGGGAGGAGGAAGAAGCCCCACAGAAGAGCGTGGTAAGAGCAAGGAATGTGGTGTGGGCACTGAAAGGAATGGGCCCAAGGTTGCAGCAGCATGGAGCCCACTGGGGTCCCATGAAGAGGGCAGCTGCTGGGGGTTGTGGTAGATGGTGGGCCAGGCAATGGCACAGGGCTTCAGGGCTATGGCAGCCTGAAGCTGACCCAGGAGTGAAAGCCAGGCAGAGTGGCAAAGGCTGGCAATGAGGGTAGTGCTGGGAGTGGATGTGACAACCCAGCTTCAGGTCAGCCTGGGCCATTACGGGAATGAGCGGGGGCCCAGAGGAGGGCCTGATAAGACAACCAAAAGAGGAGCAGCAGGGAGCCACTGAGCCCAGAAGATCTCTCTTAAATGGGGAGAGAAATCCCACTTGGGATCTGTGGGACCTGGGATGTGAGACCCAGGGCCCTGTCAGCAGATGCTGATTATTCTGTCCATTGTGGGTATGCTTAAGTTCCTTTTTCAGTTGCCAGTGACATTTATCCCTAAGTTCCTGTTACCTCAAGAGTGTGGCAAGTTTGGTTGCAAAGGCCTGAGTCCAACTCAAACAATGGCCTGTGGGGAAAAGACAGCCAGGAGGTCAGTTCCCTCAAGAAGCAGAATGCCGCAGGTGAGAAGACCTCACCTACAAGCAGGATTTCTAGAGATCAAGGGTCATCTTGGCCATGGATGTGATAAGGGTGGAGTAAAGGGAAGGTTTAGAGCCCCAAAAAGAAACCCACATGTGAGATCTCATGGACCACCTGTCTCCCAAGAGTAACATCAAAGGTGTGGCAGGAAAGCAGGACCAGCAATCAGATCATGTAGGTGGTGCCAAATTGGGATCCCACCCTGATGTCACTGGGGGAAAGGCACCAGTCAAGAAGGAGCCAAAGCCCTACAACACCTACCAGCAACACCATGGTCCAACCTTCCCTTTAACCACCACCTAATGCATTTACCAGACAGTCTGTGACTCTAGGACTGGCCTTCTTAGCCATCAGTGGACTTGTTTACAACCCTTTACTTGACCCGGAGCAATGATCATTCTTGACCATGAGGGATCACAAATGACATGAGAAATTATTTCAGTATTAGGATAAAAATTGTAAGGTAGGTAAGGAACTAGCTAAAGGAGATACTCCAGTAAATAATATAATGTATTGGAAGGAAGCAATTAGTGGAGAATTGTGTTAGGATTGATCTTGTTTTAATATTTTTGTTAGTGACCTTAGCACATGTAGTAAGGCTGTGCTGATAATTTGCTGATGACACAAATTTAAAAAGTGGTGTTCAGCACAGAGGAGGATTGGGATATCACACAGGAAGAACTAGATGGCCTTGAAGACTGAAGTAATTAAATGGGATGAAATTCAATTGTACAATGTGCAAGGTCATGCACTTAGAGACCCATAACAAAAATTTCCTATAAATGGAACAGCACCAGGGTTCAATAAGTGGGAATGACTGAGGAAGAGGTGAATATGGGCATACTAGTTATGCACAGGATAGCTATCAAACACCAGTGTAGTGTAGCCTTTAAAAAGGCAAATGAGATCTTAGAATGCATTAGTTGAAATAGTAGAGATAAAGAAGTATTAATGATTGTAGAAAGCTCAGGTGAAACTTCATCTGGAATACAGCCAGCCAGAATGGTATAAGGTATTTCAGAAAAATAAACTAAAACTGGAACAGATATAGGGCAGGATTAATAGGATTACAATAGAAATGAAGAGAAAAAAGAAAAAGCTTGGTTTATGTAGCCCAGCAAGTAAAGGCTGGAAGGGATATGATTGCTGTTTTTAAGATACTTCAAGGAGAAATACTAGGGAGGGAGAAGAACTATGTAAAATTAGTGTTGGTACAACAAAAATGTTTATAAACTGTTCATAAGCAGATTTAAATTAGAAGAAAGTTCCTAATAATCAGAGCAATCACATTCTGTAACCTCCTTCCAAAAGAGCCAGCCTGCTGAAACCCTGCATGCTCCCCAGGAAGAGCTGGGGAAATGATCAGAGAGCTGGGAGAAGCAATTGGAAAGCTGGTGTATTGAACCAGCTTCTCCCTTTTCCCCTCCTTCTCCTTAGTTTCTGCTTAGCTGCAAGCAAGCTGGCTTCAAAACTTAAAACACTTCAAAAGTTTTGAAACGTTTCGAGTGCCCTCATTTCATTTCAAGCTGTTTCAAAGCCTTTTGTTTCATTTTGATTTCACTGTTTTGAGCTCAAAACAAGTTGAAACGGTTTCAAAATGAAATGCCCATCAAAACAGCCCTAATGGGCAGGTGTGGTTACCTTTCAGTGTCCATGCTTTCACATCTGTAAAAGTTTTGGAATCCAGTCCCCACTTGCATGAACTGTAGCAGGGCACTGGATTGTGCCTGTTTCTTTTTTTAAGGGAGCAAGCAGCAGGAGAGACAGCTTTCAGGGGGGAAGGGGGTTAATTAGGGACTCATCAACCCAGCAGGGTGGCTTGAGCCATATAAGCCCTGAGCCTGAGAGTCATGAAGTAAGGAGCCCCTGGCAGCAGAGCAGCAGGTCCTTGAAGTGACTGTGGAACAGAGCAAGCACTTCTGCAGGCCTGGGAACAAGGGAAGGTACCCTGGCAGGTGGCCTTTGTTTTATGTAATAACCCAGAGAAGGTTTTGGTGCCTGCCAGAGAGTGCAGGTGTGTATTAAGTTGCGCTGGTGGTTTAGCCATGAGTTCTGCAATGGCAGGCTCAGGGCCTACTTAAAGTACTGGTAGCCCATAAGTGAGGCCCAGCAGGGAGTTCAGGACCCCAGCGGGTGGGGATCAGAAGATCCATGAGCCCAGGATCCAGAGAAGGGCTGGAAATAGGATCAGGAGATCCAGGAACCCAAGGCCAAGAGAGGGGCTTGGAATGTAATCGGGGGATCCCGAAGCACTAAGGTGGGCTGAGCAAGACCAAGACCAAAGAAGATCTAAAGACAAGGAGAGTGTTTGAGCATGGTCCAGGAGCCAGACATTTGGCTGAAAGTTGGACCAGGCCCAGAGAAGGCACAAGAGCTGGACCAGAAGGTTCATGAACCCAGAGAGCCTGTGCAGGTGGCCAGAGGGTGGGACCATGGTCTGAGAACATGGAAGGTCTGGCTGTGGGTGGGACCAGAGTTTCTGAGGCCCAAAAAGGGGACCGAGCATAAGACCATAAAGTCCAAGAACCCAGGGAGCAGTTGCATGTTGGACCTGAGGCTCCCAGAGTCCAGCGGCTAGCTGTGCAGGTGGCCAGAGGGTCTAAGAGCCCAGAGAGAGGGGCTGAGAGTATTAAGGAGCTTGGAGAGGAGCTAAGTAGAACAAACATCAGGTGACATCATTCAGTGATAACACCTGCAAGGCTTGGGGCATGGTGTAGTGGCTTAATAGAGCCATGCAATTAGCCCTTAAGGCTGCGTTTGCCCTGTAGAGGCATGGGCAGGCCTAAAGGGCCTATTGAGCCTGAGGGCTGAGTTGAGACTAGTGGGGTTCAGGGGAAACCTGGTAGAGATTTGACAGGGCTGAGGCTCAATAAGGCTTGTGGGCAGCCTTCCCTATTCAGCCCTTAATAAGAACAAGGCATAGCAAGTAAGCACTCAAGGGAGGGGAACATTATAGTTGTAGCCAGGCAGAAGCTACACAGCTACCAGGGGGTGTCACAGCCTCCCCTGGGGTTTGGACTTGCTAGAGAAGCATTTTGTGATCTTCGGGTAGAAAACGCTGTAGGTGTCAAGCAATAGTAGAAGCAGAAGTAGAGGTACTGCAAATTCCATGAGAGAGTCTGTGGAATGAGATGAAGACTTGGGAAGCTAGGCTGAGCAAGGCATCTGTATTTCAGAGGTGCATCCAGATGAGTGCGGGTATGCCTTTTGCAGCATCTCAAAGCAGTTGAGGCAGGCAAGAGGCATGCTGGGAACAAAATAATGTTCCCCACACTGCATATTTGCAGTGCAGGCTCTAAATGTGATACCTGGAAATCCAGGTATAAATCCCACCATCAAACCCTGCAGAAAGCCAGAGTGTCTGTATGATGCTTCTGCTGCTCCACCATGTGGATCACACTCCCTTAGCATGCTGGGGTAAACAGAAGTGGAGCAAGGCTGTGGCATGACTAGTATCTGGGCCCTGTCCCAGGTAAGTTAGCAGGAACGTGGGGGTCAGAGGCTTATGGGTGTGGGGTGTGGGGAGGGGTGGAGCATGTGGGGGGGGATGTGGGGAGTGATGGGGAGTGTGTGAAAGGATGTGGGGTTTTTGGGTGGGTTGGGGGGGCTTGAATGGGGGCTGCCACACACCTGTCCACCCCGTGGCATTGGTGGCAGCAGCCAGCTGGGCCATAGTCCAGCTGCATGCACAGCCTGCAGTAGCATGGCACTGCCTGATTCAGGTTTTGTACATGCTGAACAGACCTGCCCCACTAGTGAACAGCTTTGGACAGAACCAGGAAAACTGTGCGCTAGCCAGGCAGGCTGGGCCGGGTCTGTTCAGTATGTATGGAGCACTGCACCACTATGGGCTATGCCTGCAGCTGGGCCATGGCTCAGCTGACTGCTGCCCCCAGTGCCACAGGAGGCAGGTGGGAAGGGCAGGCATGTGGCAGCCCCCACACAAACCCACCCACAAACCCCACATCCCCTCACACCTGGTACTAGCAGCCAGCCAGGCCATGCCCACTGCAGCGCTGTTTCACCTGCAGTCTGTGCATGGAGAACGAGTCCAGCCCAGTCTGGCCCACCCTTCTAGCATGCCTTTGGACAGGACCGGGATGGCTCCTGCCACCACCCATGGATCCTGTCCAAAGGTGCGCACTAGCAAGTTGGGTCAGGCAAGACCCATTCTCCATGAGAGTCAGGAGGTAATGCGCAGCTGCAGGATTGTGCTGACATCCAGCCATAGTCCTGATGGCCTGGCAGGATGCTGCTGCCAGTGCCAAGGACTGTGCACTGCAGCGGGGGGTGGGGGGACAGGTGTGTGGCAGGCCCCCCTCAAACCCCACATCCCCATCCACACACCCCTCCACCCCATCCTGCAAACCTCACATCCACCTACACACCGTATATTTCCCCCCCCCCCACACACCTCTTCCCACCCCCTCCTGCAAACCCCACATCCTCCCATCACACACCCAATATGCCCAGCTGCCAGACAGGGTAGGAACTGTGGCTGCAGGGGCAGCTGTCCCCACATCCTAGTTAGTGAAGGGGTCAGGGGGAGCTCTAATTTTTCTATGATAAGAAAGCCAAAGCAAACATCAAACCATATGGATCTTTGGAATTAATTTTTTTTATGATGATAGATGCACTGATAGGCTTCCAAACTGCTTTAAAATTGTAAATATATCAATTGCTCAACTGATTTAGTGGTGTTTTTGTTTTTTTTTTAAATAGGGAACATCAGGATTCCTGCTAATGAGGCAAGCAGCAGGACCCAGGCAGAGGTGCCTATTCAGGGCTGGCACCCAGGACCCACCTGGGGCAAATGGGGTGGCTGACATCCTGGCTATTTGAGGCCAGAAGGACATGCTTTGACAGTTCAAAGCAGGCCACCACACTGAGGACATCTTTCAGAAGATATCTGCCCAGATGGCAGGGTGGGGGCACACATGGCAGCAGTGCTGCACAAAGGACAACTGTGCAGCCATGGCCCACTGGCAGCTGGCCCAGAGGTGCAAACAGCTCTGCTGCAGTGCCCATGCTACAGCCCAGACAGCTGTCCAGTGCCATTTCAGGTCTGGCAGGTGTGCAAACATGGAGCTGCATATCCAAGGGGCAGATGCCATTGCAGGTGTGCATTATGTCACAACCAGGCAGCAGCCCCCACTGCCAGACTGCTGCAGTAGGTAGAGGATACAGGGGCCACTGTAGGTCAGGGCTCCTGTAGCAATCCAGCTAGCACAGGAGGGCTAGTGTCCCCATATGTCAACTGGCTGGACCTTGGAAGCTAGAGAGCAAGTAGCCCTGAGCTGCTTGCCAGGGCAGGTTTTATACTCCTGGGCTCTAGCTCCCCTGTAATTTGACCCATATCAAAGTGCATGTTCAGCAACGTGTACTGAGGCAAAAATCTCCAGCACAAATTTGTACCACTCTATTTGAAATGCTACAAGTGCACGTTGAAAGAAGGAAGTGTTTTCAGTCTATCTGGGAGAGGAGCACAGGGAATGGAGAAAGGGACAGTCAGAGACGTCCTGAGAAACGTGTGGGGCCCCAGGGCAATTCAACCTGTGCAGGGCCCCACTCTGGGACATGAGGAAGCTGGTGGCATATTCACTGTGTGTGTGTTTGGTGGGGGGCGGGGAGTGCTGAGCGGCTAGATGTGAAGCGAGCAGCAACGCAGAGTCACTGCAGCTACTCCACCTTGCTCCACAAGGCCCCACAAAGTGTGGGGCCTGGGGCGGTCGCCTTGATTCACCCCACATCCCAGGGACAGCCCTGGGGGACAGTACCCTAAGCAGCAGATAATTATCTCTGTTCCAAGTAATACAGTTAGTGAACAGGACAAGGACAAATCTCCTGCAAGCTGAAGCTGTTTGGAGTTAAGGATACTTAGCATTTCACAGGACACAAGGAAAATAAGGAAAGCAGATTCAGATTGTTTGGGGCATGTGCGGGAGCACTGAGAACATTATCTGGGGAAATCTATTTGTTTCTGCTTTAATGCCCATGTTTCACTTCTGCTTAGTATTTATTTCTTTGAAGTTCTTTCTGTCTGACTCCTAAGTGGACTCAACTTATTGTGGTCCAACCTGATTCTTGTCTTGGTAGCAAGACAAACTTTATATGCAAAGCAGCCAACATGTCCATTAATAGCTGATATGTGCCAGACAGAGAACAGCTATCAGAGAAAGTGGCTACCAACATGCACTTACCTCCCTCCCCACCCAAGTAGCCTTGGGTGGGTTTCAAGACAGAATGGGAAAGTAAGCTAGCAGCCTTGTTTCTCTGCAGTGAATTAAGTCATGTTGGCCCAGATCCTTTTCTGTAGCTTAGACACCCAAAGATAGTTCCACTGATCCCAAAAGAATGCATCTTGCTCAGAGTCCTATTTTTCCACCTAGGGAAGCATATGGTTTTCTCAAAAGGCGTTGAATGTGCCTCCAGAGGCAGATCCTGTTCCACCCAGGGAGGTGCATAACTTGCCGGACTCACAGTGGGCAGCTGTGAGTACCTTCTTTAGGTTGGGATCCAGCCGGCTATGACTTCCTTAGAGGGGAGACATCTGTTTGCTTGAAGTGTGGTGAACTGACAGGCAGCAGTGTTGACTTCAGTGTTCCTGTCTTTTGCCCAACAGCCTAATAGTTTACACTCTTGCGTAGGAGGTGGAAAATCTGGCCCTGGTCAGCCTCAAGAAGTTTGAACTCCCATCTTGCATGTCTCAGGAGAGTGCTCTAACCTCAACGTTCTGGGCTGGGCAGGATGGAGAAGAGCCTCCCATTCCTCCTATTGAAGGTGGGCTTCTGTGCAGCGAGCAATGAAAGTATCACGAAGCCAGAAGAAGAGTAGTCGAGAGACAGCGTGATTTTGCGGCCCAGTGCAGTGAGCACTGCCGTGGAAGACGGCGAGCCCTGGCCCCAACGCATTTTGCATGATTTGCTGGATAAAATGGATATCTTTTTGTTCCATGTTACAGATCCTATGTGTGTTCTGTCTGGGTTCCATAAGTTGAAGAGTTTTGATTAGGTGTCAGTGGGCCTGTAATTATTAGACAGCAGAGATTTGATCTGGGGTTTTTCCTCACTTCAGACTGCAGTATATTTGTGACTTGTCCTCTCAGAGAACACTTAATATTTTTTCTGTATATTGAAAATTATTTCCTCACCTGCCTGGCCAAACAGAATCTGTTATGCCTGGATGGAAATATCTTGGTTCCAGTCTAGATTAGAGAACTTGAGCAGCAATGAGCCCTTTTTCAAAGAGCTGTCTTGGTTGGTTGAAAAGACTAAGCTCTTATCTTAAGTAAATAAGAACAGAGCAAGTCCTCAACACTTCTTAGAGAAAAGGATGCTTCAAGATACCATAACCTACAGAAAATCTCTCTTTCGCCTGAGAGGTTCTATAAACTCTCATATCAAGGTCCACATAGCATGTAACGGAAAGCAACTAAAGCACACAATGGGTCTTTTCTTTCCTTCTCTTTTTCTCTGCTATTCTTCTCTCTCTCACATACTTTTTTCCATTAGCATAAGCTAAATTGAAGTAAGACACCACTAAACTAGTAGTAAGTTCACGTTGATTTAAGTGTGGATCTTTAGTGTGTAGACAGGTCCTTACTTCTCTTCCTGAACTGGTGGAGAGGAATAAAACAGTTCTCAGGTTCACCTTATACAGCTGTTTACACCAGTCAAAATGGTAGTGTTTTGCATGGGTATGAAAAATTAACTGCCCAAGGCACACAGCAGTAGATAATTGGGTTCAGAGTCAATAGAGGATATGATCTCCTGGTCTTTTGTGTTAACAACTGTTATCTTCTGTTTATGCACATGACGTTCTGTATCCTTCCAGTGTGTAAGTGACTATTTTTAGCTTTACTCAGACTGCTCTGGCATCATCCTCATTAATTCCTTATAAAGCTTTTAAAGTAGAAAAGAAAATGCTTCAAAGGAGCGTCAAAAGTTTAGAATCTGTTTGGGGCGCTACATTC
>JAGPOW010003310.1:3208140-3224295 GCA_030014935.1 Caiman crocodilus
CTAAGTCTGCTCTCACTGAAGTAATCAGTAAAACTCCCTTTGATTTCAGAGGTGCAGTACCTGCTCTGTGGGGCTATTTTGAGGAGAAAGCTTAAGGTGATCTTTAGGAAAATGTAATTACTAGATGTGCAGTGATACATCAGGTTCCAAGGTACATCGGTCCCATATTGGATTGGTGCCGATACAAGGAAAATTGACAGTATTAGCAATTACCTTTTTTTGGCTGATGTGGCCCATAAATGCCCGGTGCATACATGCAGCTGCAGTATGGCATGCAGGCAGCCAGAAGTGCAACCCAGAAGCTTGGAGAGCAGCCAGGTCTGGCTGGTAAGTCTGTTGTGGGGGAAGGGGTGAGGGGAAGGGAAGGGCCGTGGGGGGGCAGATAAAGGCCCCCGCAGTGAGGGAGCGGGTGGAGCAGGGGCTGCCCAGCCAGGGTGGGGTGTGGGACAGAGCTGCGAGCTGCTCTTCCAAGGGGCATGAGGAGAGGCTGTGGCTACTGCCCCACCCTGCCCCGTGCCCTGCTCAGAAGAGCTCAGCACAGCCCTGGCCCCAGCCCACAGAAGCAGCCTGCCCTCGCCCACATATAGATCCAGGGGTACACTTCTTCCTACCCTTGCAGTGGAAGCTACCCCCTCCTGCACCCCCTGTATGAGCCACTTGTGACTCTGTCCTATGACCTACCCTGGATGGGCAGTGCCTGCCCCTGGCTCAGCCCCAGTCCCTCTCTCACCATAGGGGCCTTGATCTGCACCCCCTTCAAGTCCCTTCTCTCCCCCCCATCCCTTCCCCCACAACAAACATAACAGCTCGATGCTGGTTTCCAAGCTGCCAGGCTGTATGTCAGCAATCAGATCAGTATCAGCCAATATGGCTCGTCAAAAATTGGCCATCAGTATCAGCGCAAAAAATCTCAGTGCATCCCTAATAAGTCCCTTAATTCTGCCTAAGTCCCCTGTCCAATTTTGTAGCTTGTATTTCTGCAGGGCATTAGAGCTTACTGCACATGCTGATCATGGCTGCTAAGTGTCCAAAGCTGCAACTTGCCATTAGTGGGAGCTGTAGGTGATCACTATGGCTAGGGACAGACATTACACACAAACCGGTTTACGTGATAAGAAACTGGTTTAAACTTGTAACAGAACAGATGTTCAGTGCACATAAGCCAGTCTGAAAATGGCTGAAACTGGTTTGAGATAAAACCTGGTTGAACATAGTATCAGACCTAACTGATTTGGGTCAAACTAGTTTATGCATTGTCCCAGACCCCTTCGTGGTTTAAGTTAAACCAGGGTCCCCCAGCATGCCAGATGCTTTCCAACCCTGGGCAGGGCTCTGATCTCTGCTCCAGCCCAGCAGGGCTGGCCCTGACTCTCTGCCTTACACAGATACTTCTCAGTGTTAGCTAGCATCCCTTATGTTGCCTACAGTCTGTGCTGTGAAAGGACAAAAGGAAGACAGGACAGCGTTGGCTTAGGGCTTTTTGGAGCTAATTTACATGTAGCTGGTAGGGGTGTGCAAAGCAGGCCCTATTCAGTTTGGATTTGGATTCAGCCTGAATCAGGGACAGTGATTCAATTAATTGATTCAGATCACTGTCCCTGATTCAATTTGGCCAAATCTGAATTTGAAGATTCAATGCTGATTCGGAAAATCAATGATTCGGACATAGACACAGCTTTAAAAGTTTTTTCTACATACCTTGAGGTAGCAGTCATGGCTCATGATCGCTGTGATGTCATGCAGCATCCCTCAGGACTGTGGGGGGGGCCTTCCACATGCTGGTCCACTTTCAGGTCAGCTGAGGAGTGCACTAGGCCCCCTTCCATGCCTCCCCAAGCTCAGCAATCAGCCACAGGGGGACCCTGGGTACCCACCCCAGACCAAGGAGGCACCAGCCACTGAGCCAGGGGGGCATAGAGGGCCCCCCCTGCATGCTTCCCACGGACCCAGAAGTGGACCGGAAGTGCTTCTGGTCCACTTCCAGGGCTGCTGCCAAGCGTGATGGGGAGACCCCTACACTCCTGTGGGACACTTCATGCTCTCCAGCATCTCAGCGTTCATGAGCCCCTGCTACCTAGAGGTATGTAGAAAAAACATTTAAAGCTCTGTCTATGTCCAAATCTCCAAATCAATTTGGAGGATTCCAGTTTGCTTCAGAGAGACTGAAGGATCCTCTGATTCAGTTCTGATTCAGAGATTTGGCCACCAAATTATGCCAGATCTCTGCCGAATCAAATCGGGGACCAGAAGCTTCACACAGCCCTAGCAGCTGGTAATGTCCCTCTATTCCTTCCTTGTAAAATAGTTTTTAAGAAGAGCTTGAACTAATGAAAGAGGCTTTTGCTTTTTGATGGGCTGATAAATGCTGTGTTACTCCCTATGTAATTCTCTGCTATGTAAGTCAATGCTATGTAACTCCCAGCTGGCTCCCTCAATGGTCAGGAGCAATGGTGGGGGGAACCTCTCCCTAATCAGAGCATCTTACCAAGTTCATCCTCCCCTCCCCCCAGCTCAGCTCTGTAGAAGGGAGGGGAGGGCTGCTCTGGTGGCCCCAGCTTCTAGCCTGAGCCACTACAGGTGTGTGCTGATATTTCTCAGCCCAGAGGGGATGTCTATACAGTTACAAACCTGTTCAGTCTAGCCAGGTTAGACTAACCTGAAAAGATTGAATCAATTCAGGCTTAGGCCTTTTGAATGTCTGTCCCTACCCTATCTCTGTAATGCTTCTCAAGTCAGGCATCCAAGAAGCGCAGTCTCCCCCGTTATTGTTCACTTTGGAAAACATGTATGTTACGTCACTTGTCCTGGGTCAGAGCCAGGAATAAAATGTGCATCTCCTATCAGCTGACTGTGTGTTAACTGCAGAACTATCCTTAGCCTCCTAACAAGCATAGGGAACTAGGCCAGGGCTCTTATGAACGCATTGTGTTCCCACATTAGGTTCATAAATCTGTTACAAAACTTGTTAACCTGCCCTGTGTGGCTCCCAGGGGACTCAGATGCTTTCTGCAGAGTAGGTTAATGCAAGTGCCTACATAAGTCTTTAAGCAACTGTGTTCACAAGCACTGTTATGGTGACTTGAAAAGGTGTAAAATCTGACACAGGGTGCCAAACTACACCCCAAGCTGAAGGCAAACCATGTTCCTGGAACAATCCATGCTATCACCTCCAATAGAAGGAGGAAGCCGGACAGTAGTTGAGAGCCAGAATGGTTGTGTTGAAAATAATTTGGAGATTTTTAAACCAACAGCTGAATTTTCACACTCAAGTGCAATCCTGCCCTCTGAGAATGAGGTAGTCAAGCTTTCTCTGAAAGTAAGCCTTCAGTCTTTCCATTGACCAATGCCAGAGCTGGAGGCCACTGCACTAAGGGTTTGTTTACCCTGTTAAGCCCATGGGTTTAGCTAAGGATTTTATTGCATCAGCTTCACTTTGGCAATGGGTAGCATTTATTAGGTGTGGGGGAAGGACGTGGAACCCAAACAGCACGCACTGTAGGATAATGTTATAAACTGAATGAGGTTTGAGTTTGTTTGCACAACCAGGGTTGAGTAAGAACAAGATTGAATTACCTTGGATCCTGAATTCCCCTATTTCACTCACCTCAAGAGTGACCTCTCCTAGTATTAGCTGAAGATTTATTTGTAAAACAGTCAAAGGGAATCCCAGACTGAGAATAAAGACTGAATTTCCCTCTTCACTGTATTATCACATCACAGAAAAGTAGAGTTTGAAGGGACTGTAGGAAGTCATCTACTTCAGCTCAAGGCAAGAACTGGAAAAGCTTAAATGCAGGAATGCTGGGGAGCAACAGATTATTCATTCAAACCTGGGCTTCTCCTTTCCTGAACTTTGATTCAAGTGAACCACTCTTCCTCTTGTCATAACATCCTAATGATATCAGTCATGTTCCCAGAAGTAACTTCATTAGCCCTAGCAGCTGGAACTATATGCAAAGAGAGAGAGTAACTGCTTCATGTTTGCTTGCACAGAGCCAGGATCTCTGCTGCTATAGAGAAAAGGTTAGGGATCAAAAGGAGTTCTGTTATCATCAGGAAGGCATGAAATGCTCTGTGCCTCTCCTTTCTCTCCTCCCTTGGAGAACTCACAGGACCTATGGGCTGGATCTTGGAACCTACCCTGAAAGGCGAGCCAGCCGTAACAGGTTATAAATACCCCCTTTATCATACCTATAAGGGATGGAATGCAGCAGCAGAAAATTCCCAAATACCCCACGCCCAATCACTATAGCTTGGCTCAGCATCAAATGACATGATCTTACTCCTTAGTGATTCCAACTGTGGCTGGCCACTATGGCTAGGAGCAGATTTGGGTTTGTGGGGACAAATCCTGGCCATACCTTATTGTATGTGGAGGGCTCCATTAGTACCAGTTGTCTTCCAGTGGAAGTGCACTATTAATTGGCCTTTACAGCTGTGCTCGGGTGGGGGTGGGGGTGTAATTAGCATGGCTCTGGGAGCCGCGCTAATTTAAAGTGCCTGGGGTGTCACACGCATTAGCATCCCCACACTGAAAATGGTGGTGAGTGTGCTTTAACTAAATCTTGTCAAACTAGCTTTAGTTAAAGTGCCCCTGCCACCATTTTTCAGCACAGGGACAATGGTACACATGACGCTGGACTCTGCTGGAGTGCAGCAATTATCATGCTTCAGCAGACTCAGTCAAGTCTGCTTTGATGCGTTGTAATTGCAGTGTATTGAAATAGCCTCCCTGCATGCATATAGGAGACTAGAGTGTTGGTAACTAGGGTCCTCTTGCTGGCAGCAAGGACATTTTAACTAACATGGGATTTCCTTTTAACATCTGAGTGCTGGGATGTAGGCTGCTTGCTGCCTTTACGTTATATTTAAAATGACATGTCCAGGGGAAGGTGGTGGTGTGGGGCATGTGAAGGCTCTGGATTCAGGGTAGAGGATGGTGCCTTTTGGACCAAAAAAGTTCCTGGTCATGGTGAAGAGATCAGCTGGAGAAATAAATGACACTGACATAAGGTTGCTTGATAAATCCCACAAATCAGGGAATTCCTCTATCTTTTAGCTTTCCCATAATTCCCATGACCATGGAGTAAAGTTTTGGCTTCTGTTAAAATCAGTTTGTGGGGAAGGTATTCAACGAACACTGCAATTTAATTTCTGGTATATCATTTCCACTGCTCAGTTCTTTGCTGTGTTGTCTATACAACTCAGCCTAATTTAGCTCCAACTTCCTACTCCTCACTCAGTCACGATCCGTCTCTTCTTTTCCTTGCCCTTTTGTGCTCACCATCCTACCCACTTCCATCAGATTGGAGTCTATATTTGTGTCCATATTCAAGTCCGAGTCATCACCCTATTTCTGCCATGAGGGAACTTATGCACCCAGAGTGCATAACAGAGTGACTCATACTTAGGCAACCCAGAGGCAATTGCAAGCTGCACTTTGGCTATCCATTAGGTGAACTGCACTTCTGGCTCAAGTCCAACACTAGTGACATAATTGAGGTGAGGAGGAGGGGGAGACATTTAAATAATAATAATAAAAATGAAGCTACCCGTGCTACAGTAGAATTTTGTTCTGATACTACACAATGCATAGCTAACAATCACTGTGATTTGGCATGCATAAAACTTCCCAGTTGAACCCTCTTTTGCATCTGGTAATACCTTGCCATTCAGACTGAATTTTGTGCACAGCCAGATCCATTGCCTCTGCTTCCTGTGCACAGCATAGCCATAATTTTCCAAACTAAACATCCTGCTCTTCTGAGGGGACTAGCCAAATGCCTGTCAACAATGATGTGGGTGTGGGGGCAGGCAGGGAAGGAGCACTGCCACCCACTACTCCACGCCACTGCTGCCTCCCACGAACTGGGCAGTGCGGGAAGCTTGCACATGGCAACTGCTGCCACCAACCACCACCCCATGTGGCCACTGCTCCACATCTGGCCACATTCAACCTGCCCCCCCACTCCACATCCAGCCCCATGCCCTGCCCACCCCCGCACATGCCCTGCCACTCCATGGCCAGCCTCATGCCAGGGGTGGATTAATGTGTACTGGGGCCCTGGGAAAACACAAAATTGGAGGCTGCCTTGCCCCCTGGGAGCTGGACTGCTGGGCAGAGGCAGGGACCCTTCTCCTGGTGCTGGCAAGGGAGGCTGGGTGGACCCTGCCAGGGTTGGGAGGGGGGCACATACCCCACTCTTCTCCTTGCTCCCTACCCCCCTGGCCTCCTATGGCCCAACATACACTCACACGCAGGTGTACACAGAGGACAGCACACTACTCTCACTCTCTGCACATGGACACACAGACACAAACATACTCTCCTTGCCAGGAACACAGATACATGCATGCATGCGTGCATACATATACACAAGCACACATGCAGACAGGTGCACTATTCACTCACTCTGCACATAGGCACAGACACAAACACACTCTCCCTTCTGCCATGAACACACACTTACACACACGTGCACTGACACATGCACCACACACACAGACATGCATGCACACATGTAGACGGGCGCACACTCTACTCACTCGCTTGGCACATGGACACAGACACAAATACACTCTCCCTGCCATGAACACAAACACATACGCACACATTCACACATGCACATGCACTCTACTCTGCACATGAACACACAGACACAAACACACTTTCACACTTGCCATGAACAGACACATGCATGCACACACACGCAGAAGCAGAAAAAGAATTGGAGGGGCTGAGTGTACACACATGTGCCCCCACACTGCCTCCAGTGGGAAAGTCTGCAGGAGGGGCAAAAAGGGGGAGTGGGCTTGGAGTAGCCTGAGATTGGGAGGGAGCAGAGCAGAGTCAGGGTCAGGGCTGGGCCTGCTGTGTCTGTGTGGCTGCCCCTTCCCCCATGCCTGGGGTCATTGACTGGCACTGGCAGCCCCTGCAAAACTGCTGCCCCCAGCCCCAGCTGCCTCCCCACACTGGCCCCAGAACTGCCCTGCCCAGGAGGGCCCAGAGCTTGGGGCTGGAGAGGTGTCAGCCTCAGCTGTACTGCCAGGATGCAGGGAACAGAGTACCAGGTACCCCCACACTGCCTTGTCCTTGTGAAGAGCCCCATACAGCCTGGCAGCTCCTCCAAAGGGGGTTCTGGGGAGCCAAGTGGGGCACACAGCCCCTGATCTGTGTACGGGACAGGGCAAGTGCAGCTGGGGCCAGGCTCTGCCTGTGGACCTTGCTCCCACCTTTGTCCCACCTTGGTTCCCCAGCACCACCTCTGGAGGAGCTGCCAGGCTGCGCTGGGCAGGTCCCGGGGATGGTCCAGAGTGGGCAGGGCAGGGATGGAAGGGGCTCTGTCCCCTCCAGGCTGGCAGTGCAGCTGAGGCTGGCCCTGCTCTGGGCCCCAGTTCCAGGCCCCCACAGGTGGTGGAGGCCCAGGGCCAGTGCCATTGTGGGGCAGGGGGGCAGTGGTTTCATAGTGGCTGCTGGCAGCGCGCAATAACCTTGGGCATAGGGAAGTGATGGCTGCACAGGCATGTCTGGCTCCACTCCACCTCCCCAGTGGCTCTGTGTCCACCTGGCCCTTGTCTACCTACCTCCCCTTCCCCGCGGGCCAGGCAACGGGGGGGCCAGAATCACCATGATCCATCCCCTCACCCTCAGGCAGGGAGCCATGAGGTAGCCCCACTGCTCAAGTGGCCTGCATGGGGCAAGTGGCAGGATAAACCCCCTCCTGTCCCCTCTGCCAGACACCAGAGGGACAGGAGAATAACTTCCCTCTCTGCCCACCCACCTAAAGGGCCGTGCCAGCCAGGCTCTGATTGCACCCTTGCCCTGCTGCTGAAGTAGCGAGGAGCAGAGCCCTTGATGGGGGCAGCAGTGCCTACCACGGTGTCCAAGGAGCATAAGCATCTTCCCAGCAAGGGGGCTGTGAGCCAGGAGTCAGAGCTCCTGTGGAATGAGGGGTGAGTGGCAGCACTGGAGCTTGGAGGCAGCAATAGCCCCCTAAACTCCCCCAGCATCACTGCTCCCCCCGCACAATCCATGACAGCTTCCCCTGCCCCGCAGTGTGGCCCCCCAGGTGGGAAGAGGCTGGCACTCTGGGACACCAGGACAGGGGTTGCTTCCCCCATCAAGGTACTCCCCCCTCACCGCTCCAGTGGCAGGGTACAGCATGGCCAGAGCCTAGGAGGCACACCCTTTATGTGGTGGGGGCAGGGAGGGGGGTCTGGTGGAGGGGGTGGCTCACCCCATGCAGGAAGTAAGTGGCAGTGGGGGCAACAGTCAGGACAGGCAGACCCCCCCTGTCTTGGGGCCATTCTGGCTGGTGTCTGGCCATGCTCCCCCTGCTGCAGCAGTGAGAGGCGAGTGCCGGGCAGACCCTGGCTTGAGTCTGTAGGACAGGGAGGGAGGAATTAAGTCCCTCCCTGGCCAGCTCACTCCAGGCTACTGCCAGGCCTGGCCACACCCCCCAGCATGGCTCCCTGCAGCCAACAGCATGCTCTAGCACCCCTTGGCGCCTGGCCTGAGGAATGTCTGTTCAGTTGCAAACTAGTTCATTCTGGGCAGGTTAAACTAACTTGCAAAGATTGAATCAATTCAAGCTCTGGCTTTTTGAATGTCTGTCTCAAGCCTCTGAGAACACCATAGGGAATAAAACAACCCCTAAGGGCTCAGTCTTGCTTGTTGTGTTGAGAAATCACTTTGATTCCCCGTGGTATATTTTCAAAGACAGCAAATAATCTTTTTAAAAAATCATTTTAGTATCAGCAATTGTTTGAGTTTCTTCCTGTAGGTTGTCCAGATGGCGCCATGTTTTTTAACATCTGACCCTGATTCTAGTTGGGACATTGAGGTTAATAAGGAGCTAGTGAATATACAGTCTAACACATTTTGGGGTCAGAGATATGGGGAGTCCATTTAAAATGTGTCATGATAAAAAGCCTTGTTAGTTTGGTCGATGAGTGCTGCCAAACACTGCCCTTAACCTCCTGCTTAAGTCTCTCAGAATCATACTTGGAAAAAAAAAGTTTATTTTTTGCTTGTCGTAAAGCAGAAATTGTGATTGTGTTTAGCACTGGCTTTATTTAATACCGGTGATGTTTGTTTCCTTTAGGAAAAATCTGACTCCTAAAATAGTATAAAAATATCTATTTCAACAGATATAAGGAAAAGAATTTCCTTAGTAAAACCTATTGTAAAATGTATTTCTTTTCACAGGAACGATCTATATTTTTATATTTTCTAAAAAAATTGTTTTTGAATGAAAAATTGAACATTTTCAAATTGGTTGAAAATCCTTTTTTTTAATTGAAAAATGACCTAATTTAAATCCTCATTATTATTTATAATATTGTAGCTTTTACAGTGTGCAGACACTATACATGCCCCAGCTATGATTTAATAGATCATTCAAAGCTCTACCTTTATATATGTAATGTATGCTTCACTGCCTCATTCAGACTTTTGATTGTTACAATGAGATCTGCACTGTGTTCTTTTTGACTGGATAAGAGAGGCAGAGGGAATGGTTCTCAATCTTTTTAGACTCAAGGCTCCTCTTGGAAAATGCCAGCACTTAGCTTTTGCTGATTTTTTGCTACAGGAAAAATATTAGAGCAATTCTTCTATTGCAAAGACTTTAGCAAGACCACAGCAGGTCACTATGATACTATGGATTTCTATTTGAAATCTCTGAGTTTATCTTGTAAATCATGGGTAAGTGTTTGAACCCTGTGGAACCTGTAAAAGGATTTCATGGAACCCCAGTTGAGGATCACTCCTTTACTCTCGCATTCAGATGGCGCTTTTAATAGCAATGATTGTATGGGTCCCGTGACAGACATGTGCAGGATCAGTTTATGGCAATGACTGAAAACAAGATCTTCTGGAAATGTTGTAAGAAGCAAAATCTCTGTGAAAGTAAATATTTGCAAGGGTTAGAACATGGACTTCTGGGCTTTTCTGCCTCCCTTCACTCCAGTTTTTAAATTTTTATTTTAGTCAAAGTTCAGTGCTAGCTAAACATTGTGAGACTAAAACCCTTTGACCCTCCCCATAAAATAAGTACATCTCAGTTAACAAAAGTTCAAGCTCCCATATGCTACCTGCTTAGATGAACCTGACATTCAGGGTTTTCTAAGGCTAGTGTAGACAGTCAAAAAGCCTGAGGCTGAATCAATTCAGTCTTTGCAGATTAGTCTAAACTGCACAGATTAAATTGAAACAGAAGTGGACAAACATTTACTTTTGATTCAGGAAATGCAGTCACATGCATGCAGTGGCTAAGACCAGACACTGGGGGACACTAAATTATGGGTCTCTGGCTGTATGTTCACTTCCTCTTCCTGCTGCCCCCAAGGTCTCTGGGATTTGCAGTCCAGAATTACAACAGCAGGACTCTGCAGGGTTGTTTATCAGTTCTTCTTCCTGCTTCCTGGTGCCTCTGGGATTTGCAGTCCACAGTTGCACTTAGCAATAAGTTTGAGCAGGGGAAGGGGTGTTTAACCTTCTCCTGGGTCCCAGATCCTAGCTGGGGTTTGTTGGCGGGCATTGCCAGCCAGCCCTCACTGCTCCAGCTAGGGGGTAGAGGGGAAGAGCCAACCCTGCTCTGTGGAGCAGACAGCCCAGCCCAGCCTAGCCTAGCCCAGGGCTGCAAAATGCTGGAGGACTGTGATTTAACTTTAACCAGGAAGGGGTCTAGGACAGAAGTTTCATGAACTGGTTTGACTCAGTTAAGTCTGATACTGCATTCAACCAAGTTTATCTTAAACCAGTGTCAGCCATTTTGAAACTCGTGTATGTGCTTCTGTTCTGTTACAAGTTTAAACCAGTTTCTGATTACTTAAACCAGTTTATGTGTAACTTCTGTCCCTTGCCAAAGAAACCAAGTGTTTTTTCTTCTCTGGTTCTACAGGTCTCCAGTTCTATATTATCCTACTTATTCTGCTCGCAACTGTGTGGATGGATTTTTGTAATGCTGCTTCTCTGCACAAGGAAATGGATGCCTTAGTGGAAATTCTGGTAGGTTTTTTTTCCATATGGGTTTCAACTGAAGAAATAGTAAACCAATAGGACTGTTACTTTTGTTCAAGAACCTACCATATACTGCCATCTGGAACAAATGAAAATTTTCACTTGGACTGTTCTTTAGGGCTCGGATCAATTTCTGCTGCAATCACTGGGTAGTCAATAGATGGTAAATACGTTTTCACGAGAAATTTAGAGCAGATTTGTGCTGGTGAACTGCAGGTGAGCGGTACTATATGGTTCATTCAGTCCTTCATTTATTTGGTTTACAATTCCAGTTTTTGCCATCGAGACTCAAAAGATAATTAAACTGAACTAAAAGGACTGGGTACTTATATTCAACTTCCTTGAGCTTATTGTATTAAGTTGGCCACTTGTGCCACCAGGTCCCATGCAAAGAATTTTTCCATGTTTTCCATTGCAGGTCTCCTGATGGAGTCTAATAGCTCTACTGCCACAAACACACAAATAGCATTTCTGGTGGTTTCTAAAATTATTTTTTTCTGCCACTGAGTGGTTGTACAATTGGCAATGTACAATCAAAACTCCCTAGCTATACATACAGAGGAATAAAATAAATGGGCCAATAAAACTTACAAAAAGACTCTCAAACATTTCAAAACTAGCTCATCTGAAAAAAATGTGGTTTGTACACAATGCACGGTGAAGTGGGATAACAGTTGTCTCATTGGTTTTTTGGTATGATATGCCTAATTCATTCGTTTGTGCTTTCCTCATTTATGAACAATGCTGCCTTCCTAGCCTTGTGCTGCTAAAGCCTTTGCAGCATTTTCCTTCAAGTACTATACAACTCTTCAAGGGCCTACATGCTTGGAGAAGCAACACTAGATTCAACACTCTTAAAAGCATAAGTTTTTCTCTGTATCTCTTTTTCAGGCAGGGAAAAAGAGCAATTTATGTGAAAGAATAATGGTGGCACAAGAAAGAATTGGTATAAACTGGCTATGAATAAATTTAAACTGGAAATTAGAGGAAAGACTGACTTGAGAACAGTCAAGCTCTGGAACAGCTTTACAAAAGGAGCAGTGGAGGCAAATGACCTAACTAATTTTACGTTGGAACTTTATGAGCTTATGAAAGAGAGAATATAATGTGCTGCCTGTGATTATAGGGCATGGGACTGGATAAATGAAGAAAGTCTTTTTCAATCCTCTGTTCCTAGTTACATTTTCAAACATATTTGCATTAAATCTACTTTGCTGCAATTTATTTATATAAACTGTCAGAGAAAACTTCCTTCCCTCTAGGACAGCTAATAGGGCTGAGCGAAATTACATCGGCAGTTTTGTTTCAATGCTGTTTTGACTCATTTTGAGCTTGAAACAGTGAAATCAAAATGAAACACAGAGCTTTGAAACAGCCTCAAAATGAAATAAGGCATGTCGAAATGTTTCCAAATTTTTTAAACACTTTTAGCTTCAAAGCTCAAGCTGGGCTTGCCTGCAGGGAAACAGAAACTAAAGTAAGGAGAAGGAGAGGGAAGTGGGGGGAAGGAGTGCTCTCATCATATTGACTGTGTAGCTGGCCAGTGACTGTCATCCTTTCCTGAAGTCCCTTCCAATCCCAGTGCTCTGGGGGGGAGATGGAAAAACTGCATAAAAGGCAGCATCGTTTGAACTGCCCTGCTTTCTGCCTTGGCGTCAGTTGCTGAGCTGTGTGTTCCAGTTTTGTCTGTCAGCAGCCAGAGGTGCAGGGCCCCAGAATAGAGACTCCCCCTGCACCTATATCTTTGGCAGGTGGCAAGCTTTGTGGCCACAGCAGGGCCTACCAGGCCTGCAGTTTTCAACCCCTGTGCCCCAAGACAGACAGTTGCACAAGGACCCATGTCATGAGTTTTGCCAGTCAGCAGCCAGAGTGCAGGGTTCCAGACCCCCTGCACTTACCTCCTTGACACCTGGCAGGCTTTGTGGCCTCAGCAGGGGCTAGGAGGCCTTCAGCTTTCATCCTGCTGAGCCTTAACACACAGTGTCACCCATGTCACGAGTTTTGCTTGTCTGTAGCTTGAGGTGCAGTTTCCCCCAAACTCCTGCACCTATCTCCTTGAAACTTGGCAAGCTTTGTGGCCTCAGCAGGGGCTAGCATGCCTGCAGTTTTGACCCCACTGTGGCTTAACACGTACATGTGACATGAGTTTGCTTTCAAGACTTTGAGGTGCAGTTTCCCCAATGCCCCTGCACCTAACTCCTTGAAACTTGGCAGGCTTTGTGCCCTCAGAAGGGGCTACCATTCCTGCAAGTTTCATCCAAAGCAGGCTATCAATGACAATGTTTTAGGCTGTTTTGTGCTTCCCCATTATAGCTTATGGGTGAAACGTTGAAACGGAGAAACTGTTTTGATGAAACAAAATAGAACAGCGGTTTCGAATTGAAATGAAATTCAGAATGAAATGCTGTTCCATCGAAACGCAAGTCAAAACAGTATGGTGCTGTTTCACACAGCCCAAATAACTAAGGCAGTGGAACAGACTACCTTGAGAAGCTGCAGAATCTCCTTCATTGGAGATTCTCAAGTGGAGGTAAGGTAAGCATTTGACAGGGCTGGTTTAGGAATCTCATTCTTGCATATGTGCAAGGGGTTGAACCAGATGACCTTTGAGATTTCCTTCCAACCCTCTGATTCATTAAAATATTTCAAGCCAGAAGGGCCTCTCCTGTTAGAAGAACCAGAACTGGATTTCTACAGCCTCTTTGAATGGGTTCTTGGTGCAGGCCCAGGTAGGAGAATTACCTTGCCCAGATCCTACTGGAGAGGATGCTGCAACAGTCTAGTTATGTGGCTGGGTACCTGGGGCACAAGGACAGTGACACCTTCCAATTGCTGTTGGCATGATTGCAATTATGACTGTGTGGCTGCCAGTGGCAGCCTTTTTTCCCCCTCCCCACATGCTTCCAAGTCAGTACCCAGGGCAGTTGTCCCTTTTCCCCCATCCTAGTTACACCATTACAATGCTGGGTACAACTATGAGTGGGGCAGGAGGCATGGGGGGTGGGAGGTGGCTAGCTCCAGACTAGTAAGGTTGGGGCATTCCAGAGCCCAAATCACAGAATCATAGAAAAGTAGGGCTAGAAGGAACTGACAGAGTTTAACTTGTCTAACCACTTGCCTGAGGTAGGATCATCCTTATCCAAACCACCCTGTACAAATCCATTGTCTAACCTCTTAACAAAACAACTCGGTCAGCCGTGTCACAATCCAAAGGCATAGCATGTTAATTTGCCATGGGTAGAGCAGAAGGACCATGGCATCTGATATTTTGCTGCTGCAAAAGATGTTAAGATATGCTTGAGAGATCTAAGGAAGAGGGCCATTGGTCTAGACCTGAGCGACAAGACCCTTCAGCCAGGAATTTCTGAGGTTTGCCAATGTTTAGGCAGGAGCATTGGCATAGCCCAGTCAAAATCCCCAGGCTGGGCTGCAGGCAACCCCTAATGCTGTTTTAGAAAGGTGAAAGCGTTCACCTTCTGCCTCCCTGACACATGTAGCAGCAGGAAGAGAAAAATATCCCAGCCCCACATGACCAGCAAAACCCAGAAGCATAAGAAATACCCAGTGTAAAACATAAGCATAGCTACTCCCAGAATATCCCTGACCAATTCCAGCCTCTTCTTAAACACCTCCATGATGGAGAGTCCACAACCTCCCTCGGCAGTCTATACCATTGCCTTCCTGTTCTAACACTGAAGAAGTTTTTCCTGATATTAAATCTAAACCTACTTTGCTGCAACTTCAAGCCATTGGTCTGCATTGTACTCTCTACAGCAAGAAAGAAAAGCTGTTACTTCTTCTTTATGACAATCCTTTATATATTTGAAGACTGCTGTCATGTCTCTTCTTAAGCACCTTTTCCCTAAGGTGAACATGCCTATTTCCTTAAACTTCTCCTTGTATGACTTGCCTTTCAAATCCTTTATCATTTTTGTTGCCTGCTTTTGGATGTTCTCTAACTTCTGCATGTCCTTTTTAAAATGTGGAGCTTCAAACTGATAACAGAACTCCTGCTCTTTGGAGCCATCTAAAGTAAGTGTACTGTATTAAAACAGAATGACCTTGAGCTAAATATGGGCTCTTGCCTTTTCTAGTACATGTAACTCTTTCCAAGATTCATGACAAATTAAAGAAGGGAAAAGTTGCACAATATAATTAAGGAATCTTCACAGACTGAGGCGCTTCATGTTTGTTGCATAAGGTAAACAATGAAGCACCCAGGGAGCTTGGCAGCAGTTCACACTTTCTATGCCCATTTTTGCTGAACACATTTTGTGGTGAGCTGAGTCAACAGGATTTAGCTCAATGCACCTAGAGAGCTGCTGGGAGTTTCTCAGGATATATGGAAGGGATTGTGTCGTTCAGTAACAAAACTCCTTTTAGATGACTAATTTCATCAAGGCTTGAACTCCACCCACTTGCCACCATCTAAACACCAGCAGCTGCTCAGTGCTCCTGAGCAGCTTTTTCCTCCCAAGGCCTCACCAGGTGAGGTTCATAAAAACTGCTTGTAGGGACAGGGAATATACAGATTTGTATAGCTAGTTTTTATCCAGCTGTCTTCACTCAGGCCACAGAGTAGGAAAACCTTTCTAAGGAAGTTGAGTAACACCCTGTATATAATAGACTACAATCCCCTGCTGAGAATCACGTGTGGAGTTAGTCAAAGCTTTCAAAAAGATGACTCTAAAATTAACTCCCGAATTATAATTCAGTCTCAAAGATCATGTGACTTAGGAGGGCTTAAATAGGAGTTAGCTCCTAAACCACTTAGGTGCAGTGGAAAAATTTAGTCCTATATAAGGGGAATAATTAAAAAAGTGCTGAGCACACAGCAACCCCCAGTAAGGACACTCAGAGTGACCAAGCATGTAGCATTTTTAAATCACCCCATTTATTTGACCACCAAAATCAGGATGCAGAGAGCCAATTTAAGGCTCCTCAACACCATACATGTCAAGATCAAGATCCCACATAATAAGGCAAGAGCAAGAATTTACACAGACCATGCTGAACACAAAAACAGACGGCCAAGCAACACATTCAAAGAACAGCCGGAGACAGCGCCTGCAAGCTGCACAGCTAAACCCAAGTGCTCAGCAAACCTTTGAGGCAGCCTGCAACACAGTACA
>JAGPOW010003310.1:3224395-3243611 GCA_030014935.1 Caiman crocodilus
ATTAGTTCTGTATATTGGTGCTGAAGAAGCTGAAGATACATAACTACAGTTCCTCAGTACTCAGCTGAAGAAGGGACAATTTCAGATCCATTTCCCCAGAGTACTGAGGCTGAGCAACTTGAGTAGCCTGAAGCAAGTGGAGAACCTGTACTGATCACCAGGTCTAGATGTTGCTCAAGGGACTTAATCTTAAGTAAGTCCCTTAAGCAACTTTTTTGTCAGTTTCTCCATCTATGATGTGGGAGGGGTGGGGGGGAGGGAAGAAGGTACTAACTAGGGCTATGCGAAGCTTCAGCCCCTGATTTGATTTAGCAAATATCCGGCCCAGTTTGGTGGCCAAATCTCTGAATACGAATGGAATTAGAGGAATCTTTAATCTCTCTGAATCGAATCAGAATCCTCCGAATCAATTGAGAGAGACTTGGAAAGATTTGGAGATTCGGACATAGACACAACTTTAAATGTTTTTTTTCTACATGCCTCTAGGTAGCAGGGGCGTGTGAATGCTGTGATGCCAGGGTGCAGCCACAAAAGTACAGGGGGCTCCCCAGAGTGCTTGCCAGCAGACCCAGAAGTGGACCAGAAGTACTTCCGACCCACTTTCAGGTCTGCCAGGTTGTGTGCAGGAGTGCCCCCCCCGTGCTTCCCTGGCTCGGTGACTGGTGCCTCCTGGGTCTGAAGGCACCCAGGGTCCCCTGCAGCCAACTGCCGAGCCAAGTAGGTCTGGGGGGACTCCCTTACATGCTCCCCAGTGAAAGTACTTCCAGTCCACTTCTGAGTTTGCTGCCAAGCACATGAAAGACCTCCCCCCACTCCTATGGGATGCTCTGTGCGCCCCAGCATTGCAGTAATCACAAGCCGTGCCTGCTACCCCAAAGTATGTAGAAAAACTTTTAAAGCTGTTGCATTTCATGAAGTGCACGGTGCTATCACTGTGTCATAGACACGTTCTGAAAACAACTCCTTGACTACGCATCTTGGGGAACTTTAGCAAAGAAACACAAGTGTCTGTGTCTGAATCACTGATTCTCCAAATCAGCATTGAATCCTCAAATTTGGATTCAACTGAATCGAATCAGGGGCATGATCTGAATCAACAAATTGAATTATTGTCCCTGATTCAGGACAAATCTGAACTGCATAGGGCCCACTTTGCACACCCCTAGTACTAACCATATCAACATCAACAGGGCCCACTGCACCAGCTTTTCTACCTCTATCTCCTTTCCCTTTTTACTCCTGCATTTTGCCATTTAATTTAATTTAAACCTATTTTTGAAAACTTTGACTGTAATTTACGGACCACTGATGCAAAAGCTAAAGGATATATAAGTAAAAAAAGAAAGACTTATTTCACTTTTTACATTTTGTAATCATTACAGATTTGCTTTTCTATCCATTAGCTCAGCAGCAACAGTGGAGGATGAATGAAGTCTTTCTCGCCATTCAGTGTCTCTAGTCTAATATTCGAAAGGTGTTTTGCCCACACTTGAAGCATCCAGGATTTCCAAGAGATCTCCTATCCAAGAACCCACCAGGTCCCTTGACTGCTTAGCTTCTGAGATTGGATAAAAACACCTGTTCTCAGTATGCCGTGCCTTGGGACAAGGGCCTCAGAGTATAGTTTGTTAAGCACAAGTTAGAAAAGACTCTGACACATGCCCATTCCATGCTACAGTCTAGATGATAACTTCCCAGCAAAAAGTTGCGGATTTTTGCCACCATATCCACAAGAGACCTGCTCTGAAGTATTGAGAAGTAACTCAAAGCTGCTCCGAGAGGAAATTATCTTTATAAGACAAGTCCTCCATAAGTCAGGGCGTGGTGGGGAATCCCCACCCAATCAGTTCAGTTAGCCAAGAACTGTGAGAGATAAGGGGCCAGATGTGTCCTGGATCCTGCCGTGAGATGTTTAGGTTCCATGTACAGTGCATGGGAAGTACTAGACTCCTCACAGTGGACTCCAGAACAGACTCTTAAGATGCACACCATTCACCCCTCTCCTGAAGAGAGCGACACATCCTTCAGCCACATTCAAAAGAAAGTGGCAGCTGGCATTGCATTTCATGGGGCGCACGGTGCTATCACTGTGTCGTAGACACGTTCTGAAAACAACTCCTTGACTGAGAATCTTGGGGAACTTTAGCAAAGAAACACAAGTGTCTGGATCCTGGTCAGGCTTGGGTGTGGGCTAGGCACCAAGCTGCTCAGGCCTATTCTGAGGCACTTCTGGACATGTGCAAGAGTAAAACTCCATGTTCCCATCTGGTATCCATGAAGTTCAGGTGCCTCAAAGGTTAGATGTCAGTGTTTGTAACTGGAATTTGGGTGCTTCAGTCTTTCATTTTCTTGGGCTAGATCCCCCAAAAAGTTGTCCCTGCATTTATTACAACATATTTGGAACTTTAAACAAAAGCATTCATGAAAATATGAAAGGAAATAGTCTGAGCATCATTTGACTGCCAAAAACATGCTTGGTGTTTCACAAAATAAGTGTTGCTGGCCTGAGAGCTTGCAGCCTAAATTTGACATGAATTAACAAGTGGCGATTATAACTGGTTAAAGTGCTGGGAAAGGGAAACAACACGTCATTAATATTAATAATGATTAAAATAATAAGCTTAATTGTATGCTGGTTTTATGGTAGCACCCAGAAGCTACAGTGGTGCTACGTACTGTACACAAACATGATTAAAAGCCCACAAACATATAGCGGAAAAGATATGTATTTAATTTATCTGACAAAGCTCCTACAGCGCCTAGTAGCTAGAAGCTGAAGTTAGAAAAATGCAAACTGGAAAAAAGATCTAAATACTTTATAGTCAGGACAGGTAGACATAGCATCAGCTTACCAAGGGATGCAGCTGACATTCTTCCTTAATATCTGTAAATCAGTTTTGGGTATCTTTCTCAAGTACACACTCCAACACAGTGATTCTCAACCAGGGTGTGGGGAAACCTGTGGTGCCTCAAGATCCTTTGAAGGGTGCTAATTTGCAGCATGGCAGGATTTGTCTGACACTGGGAGATCCTGGTGTAAAAACAAATGCATCTAAAGAAGTGGGGTGGAGCATATGGCAGCAGCATGTGCCACCTGAAACCAGAGCCTGGCCAAAGGGGTGCCTGGAGTCTAAGAAGGGGTGCCTTGGGTCTAAAAAGGTTTAGCACAACCACAGCTTGTTGGATTCAGTCTAGGAATTGCTAGCTGGAACTTTGTGGCCAGTATTAGGTTAGACTGTGATCTTCTTGGTTGCTTTTGGCATAAAAATCTATGGAAAAGTGGTTTCTGCCAGAAAAAGACTTACAAGCTAAGAATGCCATGGGTTTATCCAGTCACCTTAGTGGTTCCCTGAATTTTCCCCCAAATTTTAAATTTAAACAATAATATAATCTTGCCTTTCCTTTTCCTCTGCCCCTTACATAAAATAACATGAAAGATGTTTCAGAAGGAATTTCAATGAGGTGAGGGAGCTGGTTTCCTGAATAGGTTCGTGAAAGCATATTTGGAGCAGTTGTCTGTAGAAAAAGGAAAAGAAAGGGGTACTGCGACTGGTATGGACAGAGAGGAGAACATAAAAAGGGACATGGAGGGGCTTGAAAGCAAGGACAAGGAGCTGTATACACAATGCAATGAAAAGCTAGCAGAACTTACAAAACAATAGAAATTGCAACCATAAAATCACAGAAAATTAGGGTTGGCAGGGACCTCACGGGGTACTCTAGTCCAACTCCCTGCTCAAAGCAGGATCATCCCCAGCTACATCGTCCCAGCCAAGGCTTTGTCTAACTTGGTCTTAAAAACCCCCAAGGATGGAGATTTCACCACTTCTTTGGGTAACCTGTTCCAGTGCTTTACTACCTTCCTAGTGAGGATGTTTTTCCTGAAATCTAACCTAAACTTCCCTTGTTGCAACTCAAAACCACTGCTCCTTGTTCTGTCATCTGGCACCACTGAGAACAGTCTAGCTCCATTCATCCTTTCTGGAACCACCCTGCAGATAGTTGAAGGTTGCTGTTAAATCTCCCCACAGCCTTCTCTTCTCCAGACTAAATAAGCCCAGTTCTCTCAATCTCTTCTCATAAGTCCTGTGTCCCAACTCCCTAACCATTTTTGTTGCCCTCTGCTCAACTCTTTCCAATTTGTCCACATCCTTTGTGTAGTCGGGAGCCCAAACTGGACACAGTACTCCAGATGTGGCCTCACCAGCACTGAATAGAGAGGCATAATCACTTTCCTTGATCTGCTGACAAAACTACCAATGCAGATCAGTATGCAGTTAGCCTTCTTGGTAACAAGGGCTCATATTCAGCTTATTGTCCACTGTAACACACAGGTCCTTTTCAGCAGAGCTGCTGCCTAGCCAGTCAGTCCCAGCCTGTACTGGTGCATGGGATTGTTCTGTTCTAAATGCAGGACTTTGCACTTGTTCTTATTGAGCCTCATGGGATTTCTTTTCTTCCAATCCTCCAATCCTTTCTTCAGTCTCTCTGAAGCCTAACCCTACCCTCCAGTGTATCTACTACTCCTCCCTGCTTGTAGTCATCTCCAAACTTGCTAAGGATACACTACATCCCATCTGCCAGGTTGCTGATGAAGACATTGAACAAAACTGGCCCCAGGACCAAACCCTGGGGCACTCTTCTTGATACCGCTGCCAACTAGACATCAAGCCATTGACTCCTACTCTCTGAACCTGATGATCCAGCCAGTTTTCTGTCCCCCTTACAGTCCATTCATCCAACCCATACGTCCTTAGCTTGCCTGCAAGAAAGTTCTGGGAGATCATAACAAAGGCCTTGCTAAAGTCAAGATATACCACATCCACTGGTCTCGCTGCATCCACAGAGCCAGTCATTTAATCATAGAAGGCAGTCAGGTTGGTCAGGCATGACTTGCCCTTGGTGAATTCATGCTGATTTTTCCTAATCACCTTCTTCTCCTCCAAGTGCTTTGAGATGGATTCCCTGAGGACCTGCTTCATGATTTTTCCAGTGATTGAGGTGACGCTGGCTGCTCTGTAGTTCCTTGGATCCTCCTTTTCTTTTTCTTAAATATGGGCACTATACATTTGCCCTTCTCCAAAAGCCTGGCACCTTTCCCAATCTCCATGAGTTTACAAATATGATGGCCAGTGGCTCTGCAATTACATTGTCCAACTCCCTCAGGTGCATTCTGTTAGGCCCCATGGACTTGTATATGTCCAGCTTTTCTTAATAGTCCCTAACCTGTTCTTTGCTAGAGTTGGCTACTCACCCTTTCCCCAAACTATGCTGCCTGGTGCAGTAGTCTGAGAGTCATCTCGTGGTTGCTGCTGCCAAAATTTCCATGTATAAATGCCATGCACAGGGTCAGGCAAAGTCTGGCCCATGAGCTGGACCAGGCCTGGGGTTGACTCCATTTTCCAGACAGTGCTGTCACTGCCAAAAGATCCCAGGTTGAGCTCCAGAGCAGCTCCCTACTCAGCTGTACACCCCGCCAGAGTTGCTGGGTCCAGTCTCCATGGAAACCCTGCCCACTGTCATGGCCCTGCTGCTTCTGGGGTCTCCATGGAAACCAGTGGCAGCAATGCAGGCAGGGACTGCTGGGAAATGGAGTTCAGCTTCCAGCCAGATCCACCATTTTTTCCACCCCTGCACTACTGCATTCCCCACCAATTCATCAGTTTGTGAGCAGCAGGTGAAGAAGAGCCCAGCCCCTAGTTGGCCGCTCCAGCACTTGCACCAGGCAGTTGTCTTTAACATTCTCCGAAACCTTCCTGGATTGCCTGTGCGCTGCTGTATTGCCCTCCCTGCAGATGTCAGGGTGATTGAAGCCCCCCATGACAGCCAGGGCCTGGGATCAGGAAACTTCCGCTAGCTGTTTGAGGAAAACCTCATCTACCCGGTTCATTGACTTGTTCTGTCTCCTTAAGATATCTGTGCTTCAGTTTCCCTATGTATAAATGAAGATTAATAACATATAAAGCTCTCTGAGGCCCCTGCGTGTAATTATTATTATAGTTCCTCAGTACTGTTTATGCCTATTTGCAAGAGGGAAAGAGCACCTAAGAGTGGTAAACAAAATTATTGTAATGACTGTTTAAGAGAAAGCATTTCTAGCATTTGCAGAGAGAAAGGTTTTGATTTATCAAAATACAAGAAACAGAAATATAGAAGTGCTTCTTTTGAAACAGGAGTTCTTATCTGACCAGTAGCCTCAGAAACTAGACCTGAATTTCTATCTAATAGAAGACTGAGCAACTTGGCTTCTTCTTATCTTTGTAAAATAAAGATCTCTTTTTGGTATCTGTAGTTTCATTGAAGTAGGGTCAGAGGGAACCTGAGCAAATCATCTAGTCCAACCCCCTGCACTGGGCAGTAATGAATACAGGGCTCTTATGACCCCTACTAAGTTTAAGCTCATATGACCCCAGCTAGGTAGTTATCAAGCCTCCTTTTAAAGACCCCTAAGGTAGGAGCCAGCACCACTTCCCTTGGAAGCTGGTTTCAGATCCTGGCTGCCCTGACTGTGAAGTAGTGCCTCCTGATGTCTAGCCTGAACCTGCTCTCAGTCAACTTGTGGCCATTATTCCTTGTTACTTCAGGAGGTGCTTGGGGGAACAGGGTCTCACCCAATCCCCTCTGGGCCCCCCTGGTAAGTTTATAGACGGCCACTAGATCCCTCTCAGTCTTCTCTTGTGAAGGCTGAACAGGTTCAGGTCCCGTAGCCTCTCCTCATAGGACCTGCCCTGATGCCCCCTGATCATGCAAGTGGCCTTCCTTTGGACCTTCTTGATGCTGTCCACATCCCTCCTGAAATGCAGCACCCAGAACTGGACACACTACTCCAGCTGTGGTCTGAACAGTGTCGCATAGAGGGGGAGGATCACCTCCTTGGATCTGCTCGTGATGCATCTGTAGAAACATAACAAGGTGCGGTTAGCTTTCCTGACTGCAGCCTCACATTGGCAGCCCATGTTCATTTTGAAATTGATAATGACTTCAAGATCTCTTTCTGCCTCTGTGCTTTCAAGAAGGGAGTTCCCCAACCTATAGGTATGCTGCTGGTTCTTCCTGCCCAAGTGCAATACCCTGCACTTGTCAGTATTGAATCCCATCCTATTCACATTCACCCACCCCTGTAACCTGTCCAGTTCCAGTTGTATCCTGTCCCTCCCTTCTAGCATGCCCACCTCGCCCCAAATCTTGGTGTTGTCAGTGAATTTGAACAGGGTGCTTTTCACCCTTGTTCAAGTTGCTGATAAAGAAATTGAACAGTATGGGCCCAAGGACCGAGCCCTGGGGGACTCCACTGCCCGCCTCTTAAATCAGCTTACTGAGGTAGTTAGGTCAAAGGATGCGGTCATCATGGGCGACCTGAACTTTCCAGACGTCTGCTGGGAAGAGCGGTCAGCCAGGTCTGACCACTCATGTAGGTTCCTAGCCAAGATATAGGATGTCCATCTATCCCAGGAAGTACACAGTCCCACCAGGGGAAGATGCCTTTTTGGACCTGGTCCTGGCCATGGGTGTTGACCTGGTGAGGGGTCTGCGGGTGCTTGACCATCTGTGTGACAGCAATCATCCTCTGCTGGAATTCACCATCCAGCACAAGGTAGCAAAGGCCTGCAGCAAAGCAGCAGCCCTGGACTTCAGGAGGGCAGATTTCAATGAGGTAAGAAGAATAGTTGGGGAAGTACTGAGGTCCCAGAGGGGAGGAGAGTAGGGTGTCCAAGAAGAGTGGTCATTCCTAAGGAGACGATCCTCCAAGCCCAAAGGGAGGTAATCTCAACACAGATCAAAGGGGGCAAGAGGGCATAAAGGCCCCCTTGGCTCACCAAAAGCATATGGGAATGTCTTCTAGCTAAAAAGGAGGCATACACCAAATGGAAGGGAGGGGCCACCATCAGGGAGGACTATACCTCTGTTGCTCGGGGCTGTAGAGGGGCAGTCAGGAAGGCCAAGGTAGAGATGGAACTGGGACTAGCTACCCAGATCAAAGACAACAAGAAGTCCTTTTTTAAATACATAGCGGGTAAAAAGAAGGTACTGGGTAATGTGGGGCCACTGCAAGACATGCCAGGAAATCTGGTCATCACACCAGATGACAAAACTAACCTATTTAATAATTTCTTTGCCTCCATTTTCCTAAGCAGGGGTTGGGTCACATTTTCAAAAAAGGGAGGAAGGAAGACCCAGGAAACTATAGGCCAGTTAGTCTTACCTCAATCCTAGGTAAGCTTTTTGAGAGAATTATCCTGGTGCATGTCTGCGAGGGGCCAGCAGGGGAAATTATGCTTTGGGGTAACCAACATGGGTTCATTAGAGGCAGGTCGTGTCAGACCAACCTGGTGGCCTTCTATGACCAGGTCACAAAATCCTTAGATGCAGAGGTAGCAATGGATGTAGTCTTTCTGGACTTTAGGAAGGCCTTCGATACTGTCTCTCACCCTATTCTCATTAAAATACTAGGGGACTGTGGCATCAACACCTACACAGTCAAATGGGTCACTACCTGGCTGGAGGGCTGCACTCAGAGAGTGGTGGTGGATGGGTCTTATTCAACCTGGAGGGATGTGGGCAGTGGCGTCCCCCAGGGCTCGGTCCTCGGGCCTGCACTGTTCAATATCTTCATCGGTGACTTGGAAAAGGTGGTAAAAAGCACCCTGTTCAAATTCACAGATGACACTAAGATGTGGGGGGAAGTGGGAACATTAGAAGGGAGGAATAAGTTGTAATCGGATCTAGACAGGTTACAGGGGTGAGCGAATGTAAACAGGATGGGTTTCAACACTGACAAGTGCAAGGTGCTGTACCTGAGAAGGAAGAACCAGCAGCATACCTACAGGTTGGGGAACTCCCTTTTCATCAGTACAGAGGCAGAAAAGGATCTTGGAGTAATTTTTGATGCCAAAATGGACATGGACAGACAGTGTGGGTACGGGGTCAGGAAAGCCAAAAGTACCTTGTCATGTATCCACAGATGCGTCTCAAGCAGGTCCAAGGAGGTGATCCTTCCCTCTATGCACACTGGTCAGACCGCAGTTGGAGTACTGCATCCAGTTCTGGGCACTGCACTTCAGGAGGGATGTGGACAGCATGGAGAGGGTCCAGAGGAGGGCCACTCCTCACACAATCAGGGGCCAGCAGGGCAGGCCCTACAAGGAGAGGCTAAGGGACCTAAACCTGTTCAGCCTCCACAAGAGAAGGCTGAGAGGGGATCTAGTGGCCGTTTACAAACTAGTCAGAGGGGACCAGCAGGCATTGGGGGAGTCCCTGTTCCCCTGAGCACTACCAGGAGTGACTAGAAATAATGGCCACAACCTGGCAGAGGTTAGATTCAGACTAGACATTGGGAGGCACTACTATACTGTCAGGGCAGCTAGGATCTGGAACCAACTTCCAAGCTAAGTGGTGTTGGCTCCTACCCTGGGGGTCTTTAAGAGGAGACTGGATGAACACCTTGCTGGGGTCGTTTGACTCCAGTACTCTTTCCTGCCATGGCAGGGGGTCAGACTTGATGATCTGCTCAGGTCCCTTCTGACCCTACCAACTATGAAACCTCCCTCCAGGTCGAATATGACCCATCTACCACCACTCTCTGGGTACAGCCCCCTATTCAATTTGTGACCCATCTGACTGTGTAGGCATCAATGCCACAGTCACTTAGCTTTTTAATGAGAATGGGGTGGGAGACAGCATCAAAGGCCTTCCTGAAGTCCAGAAAGACTACATTCACCACGATACCTGTGTCCAATGATTTTGTGACCTGATCATAGAAGGCTATCGGGTTGGTCTGACAGGACCTGTCTCTAATGAACCCATGCTGGTTGCCCTTGAGCATTCTCCCTCCTGCTGATCCCTCCCAGATGTGTTCCTGGATAATTTTTTCAAAAAGCTTCCCCAGGACAAAAGTAAGACTAACAGGCCTTTAGTTGCCTGTGTCCTCCCTCCTCCCTTTTTTGAAAATGAGGGCCACATTAGCCTTCCAGTCTTCTGGCACCTGGGCAGAGCACCATAAGTGCTCATAAAGCCATGCCAGGGGCCCCGCAATGACCCCTGCCAATTCCCTCAGCACCCTAGGGTGGAGAGCATCTGGACCTGCTGATTTGAACATGTCCAGCCCCTCCAGAAGTTCCCTAACTTGGTCCTCCCTGACCCTAGGCCTGACAGAGTCACTCTTGAGTCCATCCTGTATCCCAGTGGGGGAGAAGTCCTGGTCCTTGCTCAGAAAAATGGAGGCAAAGAAGTTGTTAAAGAAGTTAGCTTTGTCGTCTGGTGCGACCACCAGATTTCCAAGCATGGCCTGCAGAGGCCGCACATTGCCTGGTGCCTCCTTTTTTGCTATGTATTTAAAAAAAGGACTTTTTGTTATCTTTGATCCTCGTTGCTAGCCCTAGTTCTGTCTCCACCTTAGCCTTCCTAACAGCCTCCCTACAGACTCTTGCTATGGTGGTATATCCAAATCTAGGATGGGCAGAATAGAAGACCACAGATTCCCATCTGTGTACTCCAGCCCCCCATTTCAGTTTAGAGAAACCTGTTCTCCATGGGATGTCATAGTGATGTCTAAGCCAAATGTCTTATGCTTTAGGGGATGCTTTTCCATCACAAAGGCTCCTAAAGTACTTCATAGCTATGGACAATATTTTCTTCTCAAGTCTTCATGACAATATTTCACACAGGATTCTCACCTAATACACTTCTTGTTTTCCAATCTGTTATTTAAGAGCTAGCAATGTGCGTGGTGCTGTACACAACATAAATTATGTGGATACCATAGTGGAGTTATCATGCCAACCTCAGGAGAAAAAAATCATTTTAAACATGTTTATAAATATCTCCTCATCCAGCGCTGAACTACAGTCATCACTGGGCTCCAAAAACATGATAGCAACAGATACATAACAGTGGTTTAGATGAAGGAATGAAGACCAACGTAGCTTTTTGAAATTGTATTGTATTCTGTGAACTCAGGAGATCCTTCTGAAGCTTTCATATGGTAAAGCCTAGGCAGTGACTATAAATGCACAAAATAACATGCCATAATAGTAAAAAGACTTACTGTACATGCCAGTTAACAGTACAACCCATCCAGGTAAGTATTCTAATAAACTTGCAGGGGAATGTATAACCAAGTTATCATGGCTTCTAAGCATAAGGGATCATTATTCTTCAAACAGTTTGTAAAGTTGCCAAGTACAGTTTGTCCTCTTGGAACTAAGCCATGTTCAGTAATTCCTTGTGTATTAACTACAACCTCCTGAGCTTTCTCTCCTGGAAGCTCACAGATATTTCATGCAATTCCTGACCTTTGGACTGTAGTGGAGCTACATTTGACTCTAACAGCTGCACATTTAGCTAACTAGAATGTATGTTTGCAAATTAAACTGATGGCAGTTTCTTTGTCCTTCCAGGAGCTTGATTACCATGAATTCCATGCTTTTAATTTCAACCTTCTGTAATTCTGGGAATAGGTCTGTGATTAAGTACTGAGAAACTAGTCTATTTATTAATCTATTTTTGTTGCTTGAATTGCAGTACTGTACACTAAAAATAGAAATTAATCCAAACAAAAACTCTAGCCACTGGGCTATCAGACATTTGGTTTTTGTCTAGATTTCAGTGCTGTTGCTTGGGCCTGAATCTGTGTAAATGAGCTAATGGGCCAATTCCTTACCTGGGATAAGTCAGAGTTATTAATTTCTACTGGGTTAGGATCTGATCAAATGATAGGATCTGAGCTGCCCAGGTGACACTGAAAAAAGAAAAAAGGCATTTCATTCTAGCCTTTTCATTTTTTGATTCCAGTTTTGACAGCAGGGATGAATAATGACTCATATGAAAGAGGAACAGAATTCTCTGAGAAAGAGCAAGATACTTGTTATTTCATGCTTCTTAGACACTATCTGAAAAATTTTAAATTGTGTAATGGAAAATGCTCATCTACTTGAAAACCAGTTTGTTGGTTTATGCCAACTTGCATTGCTTTGTCTGCTGAAGTTAGTCCTGCCTATGTTACTTTCTTCCTTTTTTTTGCAATAGTGTGGGGCTGATGCCTGTTAAAAATAATAAAAAACTCCTTTTGTCTGGTAAACATGAGAGACTGAGACTTGGCAGTACAGCAAACTTTACAGACGTCTTGTGACCAAAGTGATCTGCACTCTGCTCTCCTTCTGCTAAGGGGGAAACATTTTAAGTCTATGTAGCAGTTGTTATAGTTGACAGACTGATAGATCCAGAGACTGAAGTCTTCTCATTTATCTACTGAATAGCTACTTTAACATCAGAGGGAACAGCAGTGTAAGCTTTCCCTGAAGTGCACCCTGTGGCAACATGCTTTGGCCCTGACTTGGACTGAGCACCTATAGATAAGGGCTGTGCAAAATTTCACCACTAGTTTTGTTTCAGTGCTGCTTTGACCTGTTTTGAGGTCGAAACAGCAAAATCAAATTGAAACAGATATAGTCGACACTGCTTCAAAACAAAATGAGGCAAGTCAAAGCTTTTCACCGTTTCAGCACCATTTCAATGTTTCATCCATAGGCTATAATGGGGAAGGTTGAAACAGCCTATAACTTTGTCATTTCTGGCCTGATTTGGATGAAACTGGCAGGAATGGTAGCCCCTTCTGAGGGCATGATGCATGCTAGGATTCAAGGAGATAGGTGCAGAGGGTTCGGAGAAACTGTACCCCAAAGTCTTAAAAGAAAAACTTGTGTCATGTGTATGTTAAGCCACAGCACGGTCAAAGCTGCAGGCGTGTTAGCCGCTCCTGAGGCCACACAGCCTGCCAAGTTTCAAGGAGACAGGTGCAGGAGTTTGGGGAAAACTGACCTTCAAGCTGCAGACAAGCAAAACTCGTGACATGGGTAACACTGTGCGTGTTAAGGCGCAGCAGGGTGAAAGCTGCAGGCGTGCTAGCCCCTGCTGAGGCCACAAAGCCTGCCAGCTGTTGAGGAGATCGGTGCAGGGCTTCTGCATTCTGGAGCCCTGCACCTCTAATTGCTGCCAGGCAAAACTCATGACATGGGTGCTTGTGCAACTGTGTCTGTCTTGGAGCATCTATCTCCTTGAAACCTGGCACAGATCATGCCCTCAGAAGGGGCTACTCTTCCTGCAAGTTGCACCAAAATCTGGCCAGAAATGACAAAGTTATAGCCTCTTTCAACCTTCCCATTATATCCTATGGGGGAAACATCGAAACAAGGTTGAAACAGCAAAATGTTTCAACAGAACGAAATGGAATAGCTGTTTCTACTCAAAACAAAAGTCAAAATGAAACACTGTTCTGTCGAAACGTCAAAATTGTGATCGAAACAGAATGCATCCATTTTCCATAGCCCTACTATAGACCTGAACTGATCAATGGCTTATTCCTTCATTTGCCCTTCTGCTGAGACTCCCCACAAGGGCAACAGACTTGCTAAGGACTATATTGAGTAGGGCTGCATGAAATTTTGCCAAGCATTCCATTTCAACACTGTTTCGACCAATTTCCAGGTTGAAATAGGAAAACTGAAAGAAAAAAAAGGCCCTCAAAATAGCCTCAAAACAAAATGAGGCTGGTCGAAACCTTTCTAAAGTTGAAATGTTTTGACCCTAGACTGGGGATGGGAAGTCAGTCCAGCTGGGCTGACTTCCCACCCCCAGCACAAGATCCCGTAGGGGGCGGGAGGCAGCCCAGCTGAGCTGCTTCCTGGTCCTCTGTGCTAAATCACGTGATCTAGCCAACTTGCATTGCTTTCTCTGCAGAAGTTAGTCCTGTCTACATTACTTTCTTCCCTTTTTCGCAATAGTGTGGGGCTGATGCCTGTTAAAAATAATAAAAAAACTCTTCTTATCTAGTAAACATGAGAAACTGAGACTTGGCAGTACAGTGAACTTTACAGATGTCTTGTGATCAAAATGATCTGCACTTTGTGATCGTTGGGGACTGGCATGATTTAGTGTGGGGGATCGAGTAGCAGCCCAACTGGGCTGCCTCCTGCCCCCAACATGATCTAGCATGGGGGATGGGGAGTCAGTCCAGATGGGCTGACTCCCCGTCCCCAGCAAAACTTGAAACAGCATTGAAACAGCCTTTCTCTTTCAACAGAATGGAATGGAACAACTGTTTTGACTCAAAATGAAATTTAAGATGAAACACTGTTCCGTCGAACCATCGAAACTGAAGATGAAATGGAACGATGCCATTTCACACAGCCCTAATAATGAGATCCATCAACTCAGTTCACATAGGCCAGTCACTAACATGCAGAAAAAACTTTCAGGCACACTTGACCAAGGCTGGATTTGAACCACCATGTCAGAGGTGAAAGGTGGCACCCAGATTATTTCCATCTTTTGCTAAAAGACATTCATTTCCACAAAAAAAATGGCAGCAAACTGGTTGTAAACTCCATCCATGGGTTGCACTGCTGGAACTTGTCCAGATAGCCCAGTAGACCTTGTAATTTGTACTGTTGAGAGACAAAATAGGCAGCTGTGAGCTGGCTGATTCTGGAGCATTCTGTGTTTATTTTAGGAAAAATACTAAAATGTACAGTAGGTCGCACATTAACTGAACAGTAACCACAGGGGAGGTGTGCAGGGAGAATGATTGCTTGCTGAGCTGAGCTAATCATTTATTCATTTGATGAATTTAGCTTCTTTCTGCTTGTGAACTGCCTGTGAGCCTCTTACGGTGCTCCTGAATGTTTCATAAAAAAGCTTTAGTGCAGCTTTACTCCAGGGAGTTGTACAACTGCTGAAGAAGGCTTGGAGAAGAGCTCACAGAATACTGCCAAAGCTTTATTTTCCCTTGCCTTCCAAGAACAGGGCTGTGCTCCATCTCCTGCCGCCCCCTCAGCTGGTGCTGGGAAAAGCAGCTGAGTAGCTCACTGTTCCTGGAAGTTGCTGAGACACTGAGCATCGAGAAACCAATATTTTCTGCCACTAGGATGGGCTTGAATGGAAATGATGAGCAGCACTGAATCTCTCTCTCTTCCTAGCTCATATTTAACCCTCACTGCACCAAGCAGGACCATGTAGTGATTTGCAAAGTGGACAAGCACCTCCCTTATAGGACTAGGACTGGGTGTTGTTAGCTGGTTTGGCATATAACTGAATTTTGTGGGAAAAGATCAATGTGTAAGTCCAATGAGTTCAGTAGAGTAACATTAGTACCAGTTTTCTCAAGCAGATTGAAAATGTAACTGGCCAGCTGTTCCACAAAGAAAAGGAGCCTTGAATACAGAAAGAGCCTTGCTCAAAGGATGAGTCCAATGGGACTGCCCCCTGAGATGCAGCCCTCTTATAACAGACAGTGACTGCACCTGAAGATGCTAGAGAGCCAGTCATGGACACATTGCTGATGTTTGATGACATAAAAGCTAATAATATTATTTCATACCAAGATACTTGAGTCAGATTCAGACTAGGTGTGAGTGAATGACAGCAAACTCCAGTAAATTAAGAGAAGATGCATCCACTTGTATCAAATCTGAATCTGGGATTTGCTTGGGACCTTTGAGTCAAGTGGCTGTGTTCCAGCCCTGACTGTGCTACTGACTGTGCTATTGCATTAATCGAGTCTGCTCCAGTGCACTGGATTTCCAGTGTGTCGGGGCATGCTCCCTGCATATCTGTAAGATCCTGGGTAGTCTAGCTCCTTTTTCAAGCTGACCCAGTACGCTGATTGCACAGACATGACTGACTTCCAGTCCACACCTTTTCTGATATTTTGTGAGTCTAAAGGCTGTGAAGACTCAAACTCGATCTAGAAAGCAGATTGCCTGAGGTGACTGTTTTATAATAGCTGAGAAGACAGGCAATGCAGGAAAAATTGTAAATAAGAACAAAATGGCGTATGAAAGAGCAGAAATAGCAGGAAAAGAAATGTGAAGCTTGGGATGATTTCACACCAAGAAGAGGCCTGTTGAATGTTTTACCAGAGCAGCAAGGAAGAAGACTTTTAAAATAAATGATCAGACAAGGAATTCAAGATACATCAATAAATTCTTTGGTATCTGGAACAAAGAATTTAGTAAGAACAGGCCTAAGATTTGGGGCATAGGAGTATTCTTTCTAAGGCAAAGATAATGTTGCAGATTCTGCATAAGACATCAGACACTCAGTGGGTGGTGGCAGCATAAAGACAGAATAAAGCTGGATATTATTTGTGCCTGAAAAGGCAAGGAGAGCTTAAGACAGACCTATAATGAGTTTTGATGAAAAGGAAAAGGTCCTTTCCAAAGATTTGTACACCAGCTAGGATACTGGGCAGGAAGTTACCATGTAAGAATATAACAACATTAGAATTACTATACTGGGTTAGACCAAATGTCCATCTAGCCCAGTAACTTGTCCCTGACAGTGGAAAGTAGTAAATGCTTTAGAGGAAAAGTATTAGAAACAGGGTGTGTAAAGAGTGATCTGTCTCCTGACATATGCCTCCCCCCCAACCACTTCCACCTCCCTCTCCTTTACTGTCAAGCATCAAGATATAGATTTCATAGATGTTAGGGCTGGAAGGGACCTTGAAGATCATCAAATCCAGCCCCCTGCCCCAGGGGCAGGAAGTCAGCTGGGGTCAAGGGATCCCAGCACAATAAGCATCCAAACATTTCTTGAATGAGTCCACAGTAGGTACCTGCACCACTTCTGGAGGCAGACTATTCTAGGCCTTGGGGGCTCAGACAATAAAGAAGTTTTTCCTTATGTCCAGCCTAAAGCAGTGTTGGAGAAGTTTATGACCATTGGTCCTTATTATCCCTTGGGGCACTCTGGAGAATAGGTGTTCCCCCAGATCCTGATGCACACACCTTTTGTACTTATAGGCAGCAACCAGGTCACCCCTGAACCTGAGCTTTTCCAGGCTGAAGAGTCTCATAGCTCTCAGCCTTTCTTCATAAGGCCTATTCTCTTGCCCTCTGATCACATGCATGGCTCCCTTCTGGACTCTCTCAAGCTTCTCGACATCCTTCTTGAATTGTGGAGCCCAGAACTGGCTGCAGTACTCCAGCTGTGGCCTCACCAAGGCTGAGTACAGCGGGAGGATGACCTCCTGAGATATACTTGAGAAGCATCTATGGATGCAAGTCAGAGTTTGGTTTGCTTTACCAGCTGTGACTTCACATTGGTGGCTCATGTTCATCTTGTGGTCAGTCATCATAGTATCATGGTACGTAGGGTCAGAAGGGACCTAAACAGATCATCAGGTCCAACCCCCTGCCCCGGGCAGGAATGGGTGCTGGGATCATATCACCCCAGCCCAATATCTGCCCAGTCTCCTCTTGAAGACCCCCAAGCTAGGAGAGAGTATCACCTCACTTGGGAGCCCGTTCCAGAGCCTGGCAGCCCTAACTGTGAAGTAATGTCCCCTGATGTCCAGCCTGAATCTTCTCTCTAACAATTTGTGGCCATTATTCCTAGTAACCCTGGTGGTACCTGAGGGAAGAGCGCTTCCCCCAATTCCCACTGGTCCCCCCGGTGAATTTGTAAACAGCCACCAGATCCCCTCTCAGCCTTCTCTTGACCCCCAACTCTCTTTCAGCTGTAGTGTTTCAGCTGTGGCATTAGTGAGCGTAGCACTGTCGAGCCTATAAACATGCTGCAGGTTTTTTTCCCCCAAGATGGAGTACGTTGTATTTTCTGGTATTGAATGTCATCAGGTTTATATCCACCCACTTTCTAAGCTTATCCAAGTCAGCCTAGATCGCTAGCCTATCCTCGGGTATGGACGCTATGCCCAAAGTTTAGTGTCATTGGTGAATTTAGCCAGTGCACTTCTGACACCAATGTCCACATTGTTGATAAAGATGTTAAAGAGAACTGGTCCAAGGACAGAGCTTATGGGAACACCACTGGTCATGGAGCACCACAATGATTCTCTTCCATCGTACTGCTCTCTGGGTCTGACCTCGGAGCCAGTTTCCCAGCTGTGGTGTAGCCGAGGCCACAGTTGGCCAATTTTTCCATGAGAAGATCATGGGACACCAGATCAAAGGCTTTTTTAAAGTCCAGATGTACGATGTCAATCTCTTACCCCTTGTTCAGGTGATATGTCACCTGGTCATAGAAGGAGATGAGATTGGTCAGGCAAGACCTACCCACTACAGACCTGTGCTGGCTGTCCCTTAGGATGTTGCCATCAGCCAGGTTATCAAGAAGGGTCTCTTTGATAATTTTCTCCAGATAATTTTCCTACCCAAGATTGAGGTCAAGCTGATTGACCTGTAATTTCTGGGATTTATTTTCCTCCGTTTCTTGAAGATGGGTACCACATTGGCCTTCTTTCAGTCTTTAAGTACTTCACCTGAGCACCACAAGTTTTTGAATATTTTTGCCAATGGCTGGACTATGACACCTGCCAGCTCCTTGAGTACTGTAGGGTGTAATCTGTCAGGACCAGCTGACTTGAAGGTGTCCAGCCCATCAAGCTGTTCTTTTACAAGGTCTACACTGAGACTAGGTATAAATACACCCTCACCCTGACCATCCTATGTCATGCTAGGCAGGGCGGTCCCTTCGGGCTGGTGAAAGACCGACACAAAATACTCATTAAGCAGGTTGGCTTTTTCCTGGGTGCCAGTTATCAGTTGTCCTATTTGGTTCAGCTGGGGTTCAGTGTTACCCGTGATTTTTTCTGACTCCCTACATATCTGGAAAAGGACTTATTATCCTTGATATGTGAAGCCAGATGGAGTTCGATTGCAGCTTTGGCTTTCCTGGTTCGCTCCCTGCAGGTACCAGTGCTGCATACTCCTCCTTGGTGGTGATTCCAGCCTTCCATCCTTTATAAGCTACATCCCTTACTGTTATGATAAATTGCTCTGGTGGACCTATCTTCCTTAAATTAGTCTAATGCCTTTGTGAAGTGCTTTGGTAAAAAGTGTGGTAGATGCCCTGTCTTGTTTAGATGTGGCATGGGAGGGCAGCTCATCTGATTGTTCCCTTTGCTATCTTCCCTGGTATAACTGCCCAGTGAAAGATGAGTCCAGGAGGTTTCCCCATATTCTGTACTGTGCCTTCAGTTGATGGGAAGGCCTGTGCTAGGCTGTGAGAAAAAAAGCCCTCCCCTTTCCTTCTTTGTACATAAAATCAGTACAGGTTCTCCACTTGCTTCAGGCTACTCAAGTTGCTCAGCCTCAGTACCCTGGGGAAATGGATCTGAAATTGTCCCTTCTTCAGCTGAGTACTGAGGAACTGTAGTTATGTATCTTCAGCTTCTTCAGCACCAATATACAGAACTAAT
>JAGPOW010003310.1:3253689-3272143 GCA_030014935.1 Caiman crocodilus
GGGGGGGGCATGGGGGCCCCAAGCAGCCCCTTGCAGGATGGAACTCTGCCAGCCTCCAAGGGAAAAGCCACAGTTTCCCCCTTTTTTGCCTTTAAAGGAGAATCCATTTATTAAAGTTTGTTTTCAACCCTTTCATATATTCTTGTGACCCACTTTTGGGTTGTAACTCACAGGTTGAGAAACACTGTTCTAATAGTCTTTTCCTGAGGCTTGTATCCCTTCTACCCAATACTTTTTGATCTCTGATCATGGACTCTTTTAGGTCTCCAAAGTTGCATGTCTGGCTAAACAATCTGAGGTCTTTGACAAACGTTCCCATTTTCTCACATTCTTTCTGCTGTCTCATGTGGAAATTATACCATTCAAAGGTTTCATTTTGTTTGGGTATACAATATTCCTCAAACTTTTTTTACTATTGAACCATAGCTTTTTTTCCTGCTTCTGACAGTTGTAGGCTATTATAAAGAGACAGGGCTTCTGGTTCTGCTATATTTAACAAAAAAAGCTACTTTGTGTGAAGCTTCCTTCTCTGTAGCTCCACTGGCAATCATATATGTGGTGAAGCTCTGGTTAAATTTCTTCCAGGTTTCTTCTCCACTGCTAGACAGCTTTAATTCTTCTGGAATTCTAAGATACTCCGGTTTTTTAGCCTTTCTTTGTACCCCAATCTTAGTATCATGTGTTCTCAAAAGATCAAGGAGTTAAGCTTATAGAATGATAAGGCTTGTTTATTCAGAAAGCAGTACCTTGCCTACAGCTGTGCTCTTCCCTCCTGCAATCCCTGGGCAAATGTACCAACTTATACGTAACCCTGTTAAAGGCATCCACATAGCACACATCCTGGATTGGGTCCCTGTGTTGCACACAGCATGTGCCAGGTCCATCCCCATGCACTGCATGAAGCTGGCATGGGGCACATGGTGTCTGTACCAGACAGACCCTGTGTACTGGCTCTGGTGCACAGGGATAGTCCATGGGCCTGATCCACTCCAGAGCTAGCATGCAGGGTCAGTTTGGGACAGATGCTGCATGCAGCACATACCACATCAGCTCCATATACTGCATGCAGTGGTCAGGGCTGGAGCCAGCACATGCCTGATGCAGCACACGGGGTCAGTCCAAGACCCATAAGCCAGCTCCACAGGCTGGATCTGGGTATCATTGATACCCTAATCTAGTCAAATCCTCTGCTTAAGGCAGGTTCATCTCTATCTAATTTAGCAGTGGGCAATTATTTCATCTGGAGGGCTGCTTAATGAGTTTTGATGAGCTGTTGAGGACTGCAAGAGTAGCCCCACTCTTTGACAAGTGCCTTGTCCCCTGGTCACCATCTTGGGATTGGAAGTCCTGCCCCCTAGCCCTTGACTTTTGCCACCAGAAGTCCCTCCCCTTGCTCCCAAAAGTACTCCTTTTTGGAGGGGAAGGTTGCCATCTTGGAACCAGAAAAATACCAAGTCAAACACTTACTATAACAAATTTTCATTTTATTAAAAAAATATTTTTGTTGTGATGTATATTTGTGTACTGTATATAGAGAGGATTTCATAATGACTAAAAAATAGTCTTACTCTTTTATGTTGTAGGTGTGGGGGATGAGGTGTAGTCATCGGGTGGGTATGTGTGTATGTTGAGGTATGTATGTAGGGAGAGTTGTGAGGGGGTGTGGCAGTGTGTGTAGGAGGGCATAGGCTATGTTGTGGGGTGTATATGTGGGGAGGTTGTGGGGGCAGGATCTAGGTGTGTAGGATTTGTGGGGTGTGAAGGAGGGTGCGGGAGATTGGGGACCCAGCCCACACACTCCCCTTAACACATTTCCCCTCATGAGGCACAGCTTCTGATGCCAGTGGCAGCAGCAGCAGCAACTGCTGGCAGGCATTTGGGGCATTCATGGTGCACTTAGGTGCTGCTGCCCAACAGTGCATGACTCCAGCCAGCGTGACACATGGTGGCAGGTGACCAGCCTGCCTCTATCACATGGGGTTCCCCATGGTGCACATGCAGCTCCCCGCACTTGTGCATACTCAGGGAAGGCCTATGTGATAGAGCTGGCTGCCTTACCTGCCCCCTGCCATGCAGGTCCCGGGACTCTGCCAGGAAGCAGGGGGCAGGGCTCCCCTGCACTTCTGGTGGAGTCTATACACACTCTGATCTAAGCCATTTTACAGAAGTGTTTGCTTGACTTTCTCTTAAAACTGCAACCCTCACCAGGCACTGTACCTGTAAACACCAGTAACACCCTAACTTACCACAGATAAAGCAGGGGGATGTGGACACTGCCAATGTCCTGCCATTCCATAGCCTGTTAAAATACCCTTTAGAAATCCCAGGAAGAAATCCATGCCCCCTACTACTAAGAAAGGCAAAAAACCCCACAACCTATGAGGTAAAAGTCCTTTTTGATCCCAAATATAGTGATCAGTTTGATCCTGAGCAGAGGAGCCAGACCTTCTAGTCTTGAAGTCCCAAAAGAGATCTGTGTTTTCTTGTACTCTGTAGACATATGCAGTAGGCCTGTCCAAAATGGCTAGTATTCACTTCAGATTCAGATTCAGCCAATTTGAGGGAACAGAGATTCAATTCAGTGATTTGAATCACTTTCCCCAATCAATTTAACTGAATCTGATTCAGAAAGTAGGCTGCTGCCAAATCAGCCGAATCTTCAAATCACACAGACCCCATCCCTCGCCCACTCTCCTAGCCCCCCATGGCTGCCCTGCCCGCCGCAGCTCCTGGCTGTTTTAAAAAAAAAAAGCCCCACTCACTGGCTGCTGCTGGGGGGGGCGATCCCCACTGTCCCACGCTGCATGGGGGACTCTGATACGAGCCCCCCACCCCCACCCACTCCCCCAGCCCACTCATGGCTACCCCACCCTCCCCAGCTCTGACCCTTCAAAAAAAAAACCCCCAAATCCCCCCGCACTCACCCACTGCTGCCCAATGGGGAAGGGAGGTGATCCCCACTGCCTCCCTCTGCCCCACTGTCCCTCTGTATGATCCCCCAGAAGCCCCAAGGCCACTGCAGGAGCCAGTGATTCTGGGGGGTGGGGGGAGTTATTTTTAAAAGGGCCAGAGCTGGGATGGGGAGACAGCCATGGGGGGGCTGGGAGAGCAGGGAGGGTTGGGGGCTCATGACAGAGCCCCCCACACAGCATGGGGCAGTGGGGGCAGCGATGGGTAGCGGGGATCACCCCTCTCATGGCAGCAGACAGTGAGTACAGTTTTTTTTTTTAAAGGTCTGGCAACTGAGACGGGCAGGGCAGCCATGGGGAGGACTGGGAGAGCGGGTGGGGGTCAGAGGGGGCTGGGAGAGCAGGCAGGGGGTAGGGCCTGGTAGGGGTCCCCCCATGGTCCCCTCCCCCCTCTTCTAGCTCCCCCTCCTCCTGCCCCTACTTGCCAGCTTGGAGTCCAGGTCCAGCTCCCTGCTGCAGCGGGGGGAGACAGTTCAAATCACCAAAGCTCTCTGAATCTGTTCTGAATCTATTTGGAGAGCTTCAAATTCATTTGGACCGTTTAACTGGTCCCCTGATTTGACTTGGATTTGGAGATTCGTCCACTGAATTGAGCCGAATCTCCTACAAACTGAATCACCACCTAAGCTTCGCACAACCCTAATATGTAGTGACATGGACCCAAAGAGCTTACATTCTAAGCAAGTGAGAAAGACAAACAGTAGGAAAGAAAATAAAAGCACAAATAGTGACTTCACTAAGCTCACACAGGAGCCCTCGGGCCAGAAATGGAACTTAAATCCAAGTCTTGAGTTCTAATCAGTCTTCTGACTGCCGTTCAAAATGCCATAGCAAAATAAGGGTTATAGCACATGCCCTCTAGTTCCAAAAAACACAGACTTTCTATGGCTTGAGCTAAAAAGCAGTAGAACATTCACCTAAATTTGAGATTCTAAAAAATAAGCTCTGTGGAAAGAGCAAAATGATTATTTTTGGAAAATGTACCTATAAAAGATAACTTTCCTTGCAGCAAGGTCTGGATTTTCCTACCCCAGACTATATCATAGATTCTCTTGAAAGTTTTCAGATAAATGAACTTCAAAAGTGAGAGAAAAAGATGCCTTGTGAGACATGGTAGAGACAGATTTTGTGCAGTTACTGGGGAAAACACCTGTTTTTAGTAGTAACATTTCTGCATTCTAATCAGCACAGGAAAATTGTTCTGTTTGGAGGCAGTGAGCACTTGGTTGTTTCCACAATTAATCTTTCTTCTCAATCATTTTGAAATGTTCCACATTTTGGGGGGGATGGAAACTTTGCAGGCATGGTCTTGTTCCAGACAGAACAGCTTGGAGCTTTAAAAAAAAAAGGACTTTCTAACAGTTTTGAGTTTATGGAAATATCTAAGAGTGTTAAGGTATTGCAATTCATTATTTGTAATTGTACATAGGAGTACCAACCATAGCCCAGGACCCCATTGTGTAGGGAAATATATAAACATTGAACTGGCCTTTGCATCTGATGGGATATCTTGCTGTTTTGGCACGCTCGTATGCAAGCTTCCTGGGGCCTGCCCTTGTTGTGAACAAGCATGAAGAAGCTAGAAACACAAGCTCCCTGGTGTTGGGTCTACACTGAGAATGAAAAGAGGCCATCTTGCAGACCCCTTCTTACTGTCTGGATTCTCTTGCCTGCCCTTTGCAAAGAGTTCCTACCACTATTATCCCTTTGCCTTAAAATTCACTTAGCTTACCTTCTTCCTGCTCTACCCCCACACTTCTTGCCATTACTTTCCCCTTATCTTTATTCTAGGATTTCTCCAAGTTTTGAATTTTTGCAGCCACTGTCTCTGTCCTGTCTGCAACCATCCTCTTAGTTATCCTTTGTTGTCAGCCTCTTGTCTCCACATACATGCAGAACTGCTCAAGAGATCTCCTGCTTCCTGACTTTCATCTTCATTGTTTTCACTTTGCTATTCTCATTGTCTCCTTCTCTTTCCTTCTCTCCGCCTCTCCTTAGGACCAGCGCACTCTAAGTCCCCCCAGAGCTGCTCTGTCTGTGTCCTTCAGCTCACATATCTCCACACTCTTGCTTTGTGGAGGAGAAAAAAGCATACTAAACAAGAGGCTTCTGCCAAATTTTTGTTGAGTTCTTAATAAATTCAGTACTTCTGTGACTCCTTGTTCATCTGGCAGCACAGGCAGGGAGCCTAGCATCCAGCTTCTTTCTTAGTGAGCTCACCAGGAGCTGTGGTGGTTTTATTCTAAGAAATCAGCTAACATGCAGTACACAGAAAGGGCACCCCTCCCTTGGATCAGCAGAATTAGGATGTTCGGTGAGCTGGTTTGTGGATTACACAATCTTATCACCTCTTACAGGGCTCTGGAGAAAACGTTGAGCACCACATGCTCTGAATCACACATCTCTTTGAAACAGTACAGGTTCCCTGACTCACTTCCTCTCAGGACTGCTGTTCTCGTATATCACTATAGCAAAATCGCTACTGCAAACAAAACACTGACAATGAAGTAAATGCCACCTTGGCTTCAAACCAGGGAGGAAATTCCAGGAAGCTCCACTGGAATCCCCTTGGTTTATGATGCAGAAGCAATACCCCCAGGGAGCCAACACATAATGGAAACCCCTCATTTCTCTAATGATGTGGGAGGCAATAAGATTGTATTTTGACATTTTGAAATTCATAAGAATTGAATGAAAAATTGCAGCTGTACCTTTACTTGCACAATCCCCCTTCACATATTCCAAAATGAAAGTGTAAATGAAGGCACTTTGTGATGCAAAGTTTTTTAACAGAGGTATTGCTCTACAAAATTGGTATGTGGATGACCACTGGCTCTGTAGAAAAGAGGGTCTGGTTCCAAGAGGGACCAGGTTTCAGGAAGACCAAGGGCTTAACTATGTGAGTTGAGTCAAGCTGCTACCAGATTTCTCAACAAGCAGAAATGATTCCTATGAATGCTCAGAAAAGATTTTTCTGTAAGTCTTTTTACATATGGGGTCTGCAAATATTTAGTGTTATCCTAGAGTCTAGGACCTAGAACATCCTTCCAGAGCTACATGATTAGGTGAGACTCAGCTTTTCTATGTTTTTATAAAAGGACATTTCTAATCATCGTGTTTGCAGCTGGAAATGGAAAATATAGTTTCCTAGTAGTTCAGTTATCACAGTATATCCCTCACTGCCAACATTTTTAAATCTATATCTTGAGGTCTGAGTCACGCATGCAATTCTGCTTATTATAACCTAGGAATGATTCTCATCGTGTTCTTTTGCCTAACTTGAAGGAGTGGGAGTTGAATATAGTGTTTCTATTTAGTTCCTGAAGATACTGGTATTACTTTTCCTATAAGCTCACCATAGTTTTAGAGGGTGGATTGGATGTCACCCACTGGTTAACACGATTTTGGAAGGTCTTTTACTGTCAGAAAACCTGGACAAGACCTGAAAGGTATCATTTATGCTGGTAGTTTAGTGGAAATCTCCAGCGGTTAAGAGCACCAGTACAGACAGGGTGCTGGTGGTTTTGCTATTGTGTTGTCCACACATGCTTTGATACTGTGACGGTATAAACTTTTGAGCTGAATCTCTAAAAGCAGCATGACCATTGACATTGTTGTCTGAATTGTAGCAGTCAGAGGCTACTTGGGAGTTGTCGCTGCAGGTACATCTCAAGTGTTCTTGTAAAGTTTTCATTGTGATGCCGAGTAGTTTATATCTTTCTGCATAGGAATTCATTAAAAGAGAGCATCCCCATCCCCCACATTGTATAATTTAATAAACAAGTGAGTATATTCAGTACATACTTGTTTGAGAACAACGCAAATCCCTGAGAGAAGGATCTCCCAGCCTGGGTCCCATGACTGTGGGGTGCAGGCTGTGTGATAAGGATCTCCCGGCCCTGTGATCACGGAGCGGGGGCTGGGAGCTCCCTGCTGCTAGAGCAGGGGACATTGTTGCTGCCTGAGCTCCAGTGATGGAGCCTGCCCCAGTAGCAGGCAGCTCCTGAGGGCATGAAGCAATGTCTTATCCCCTGCCAGGAAACGGCTCTCTCCTGGCCCCTGGGATAGCACCCAGGGGGAGACTAGAGCTCCCCTGGTTGTTGCAGGGGCCCATTGTAGGACCACAGGAAGCAAAAGCAGTCTGCCCCTAGCAGCAGCAAATCTGCTCCTGTGTCCCTGCTTGTGTAGACTCAAGAGTAAACAGCTTCCAGATTATGTGCATGTGTAGACATGCCTGGGGCCAGGTACTTGGCCTCTACCTGAGTCGCTTTTGTGCCTCTATTTAAAGGCAGCAGAAAGCAGGTGGCTCCTTTAAGTCAGCAACTCTGGCGGCTCCTAGCAGTAGGAGAATCCTAAACTGGCATAGCAAATTCTACAACAGTCCTTCCCATCTTTGCAATCCCCTGATATATAGCTGGTATGCAAGAATGTACTGGGGGTAAGGAACATAGGAGGAGCTGGAGTGGTGCACAGTGTTTTCAGGTGATCATGTTTGGCAAAGCAGTCTCTTAATCAATATTTAGCTGAAGTCAGTCACTGGAACTGCTGTATTAAAGGTCTATCTCCATGTGTAAAATTATCCCTACGCTTAGGTTCTCCTAAAGTGCGGGGTACAACAATATAGTAGGTTGACACCATCTGTCATGCGCACAGAGAAAGGACAGACCAAGTCCTTGGCCACCAGATCTTGCAAACTAAGTAAATCAAGACAAATCAACACTGAGTGATATACAGGGCAAGAATTCAAGAGAGCAGAAGTGAGGGCATCAGTTAGTAGGGGTGTGCGAAGTGGGCCATATTTGATTCGGATTTGGACTCAGCCCAAATTGGAGACAGTGATTCAGTTAGTTGATTCAGCTCACTGTCCATGATTTGATTTGGCCAAATCCAAATCTGAAGATTCGATGCTGATTCAGAGAATCAGCAAATGGGCCATAGGCACAGTTTTAAATGTTTTTTTCTAAATACCTCAAGGTACCAGTTCAGCTTGTGAATGCTGTGATACTGGAGCAAATGGTGCATCCCACAGGAGTGTACTTCCAGTCCACTTCCAGGTTTGCTGCTGAGCACATGCCCTTCCTCCCATGCCCTCCAGCTTAGTGATCAGCCATAGGGGGGACCCCGGGTGCCCCCCCAGACACAGGAGGCACCAGTTGCCAAGCTGCAGGGCACAGGGGGGGCCCTGTGCGCTCTCCAATGGACCCAGAAGTGGACTGGAAGTGCTGCTGATCCACTTTCAGGTCTGATGCCAAGCATGCTGGGAGGTCCCCATGCTTCTGTGGGACACTTCATGCAACCCAGCATCACAACGTTCATGAGCCACCTGGTACCTTAAGGTATGTAAAAAAAACATTTAAAGCTGTGTCAATGTCCAAATTGCTGAATCTTTCTGAATTTCTCCAAATCGACTTGGAGGGTTCTGATTTGATTCAGAGCTATTAAAGGGTCCTCTTATTCAATTTGGATTTGGAGATTTGGCCACCAAATTGGGCCAAATTTCTGCCGACTCAAATCAGGGACCAAAGCTTTGCACATCCCTATCAGTTAGCCAAGAAATTAGACATTTTGTGCTATCTTTTTTCAGCTGGAAATCTTGATGTTGTTGGGGATGGGTGGGAGGTGTTTTTCAACAAATGTGTGTGAGTTTGGATGTATGGTCAGGATAGACTCCTCTGCACAGCCAGCTCCATGAATAAGTCTAACAGACTTGCAAAAGGGGAATGTCTGTGTGGCAAAAGGCATCTTTGACGTCAAGGCCTGGGAGCGTTGCCCTGACAATGGGAGGTGGAGCAGGGAAATGAATCTGTAGCTAATAAGCTCTGGACTAGAGTGTACATTGGCAGAGGGACAGCTACTACCCCTTCTTTCCAGGAATAATATTGTTTACTTCTGGTTTACTCTCCATGGCTCAAGTTACATGAATCAGGTTTCAGTTCACCTGCCTCCACTACAAAGTCACTAATGCTGGTAAGCCCTAGCTCATACCACCCCTTTGCCTCTAAGCATAGGAGGGACACTACCATGCTTTTCCTGGTTCATTTATTTGGTTTGATCAGTTGTTTTTGTGTGATCATAATAGTTTTGTAACTCAGCTTTTGTTGGGAACCTATATTATGAATAGGTGCTTGCAGGCACAAGCGTGTACACAAGTGTAGCATTGCTCTCGGCTGTAAAGAGTTGGAACTGTTCAGGATAGTACCTGTATGTGAACAACCCATAAGGCTAAAGGGGATTGTTTTTTAACTCCAGTAACTCTGGGGACAAAAACATTCTGTCTCAGGGGAGCTCCAAAAAGTCACAACATGTCATAGTGACAGCCCTGAAGTTCTGGGTGGATCCTGATTTGTTATACATGCACTACTTTATACGAGTGTCAGTTGATTATGTCTCTTGGGAAAAAAAAATAAAAACTGATAATACAGACCCCCATTAAGCTTCCATCTATTTTGTTTTGTTTCCCATCCCTGCACTGCCTAATGGTGCCCCTTGGAAAAATCTGTACTTTAATTTCATGGGGCAGGTGCATTGCACATTCTGATCTACTTAGTGAATGGCAAAGACACCTTCAGATGCAGTTGTGTTTGGCTGTATAGAAGCCAAGAAATTGAAGGTTCAAAGTCCAGGTGCAGGCTCAGTCTGTGCGACTCTCTCCCTATTTTGCTTTGTTCACTGTTGTCTGTAGAAAAGTTCTAAAGTTCGAAGACTCATTTCACACCTTGACATGAGTCAGTTACTGCACGTGCTTGCAGTAGAACAAATGTGGGGTATTCTTACTTGGGGTTCTCTTGCCTTTTCAATATGGGCCTTGGGAAAAAAAAGTATGTATTTTATTTATTTAGTAGGGCTGTGCAAAGCTTCGAGTGCTGATATGATTTGGAGGAGATTCAGCCCGATTCGGTGGCTGAATCTCCAAATCCGAGTCGAAACAGGGGGGCAATAAAAAGGTGTGAATTGATTCAAAGCTCTCTGAATTGATTTGGAAAAGATTTGGAGAAGCTTAACAATTTGGGCAGTCCCCACCTACTGCAGCAGGGAGCTGGAGCTGGACTCTGAGCTGGTACATAGGGGGCGGGAGAGGAGGGGCTGGAGGAGGAGGGAGAGGCTCTTGTGGGGGATCCCTGCCAGGCTCCATCCCTTGCCTGCTCCCCCAGCCCCCCATGGCTGTCCTGCCTGCCCTAGTTCTCGGTGCCTTAAAGAAAAGCCCCAACTCTCCTGGTGCTGCCTGGCTGGGGTGTGATCCCCACTGCCCCCCATTTTTCCCTGCTGCATGGGGGGGATCTTCCACAAGCCCCCCAACACCCCCCAATCCCCCAGCCCTCCCATGGCTGCCCCGCCCACCCCAGCTCTGGCCCTTTAAGAAAAACAAAAACCAAAAAAGACCTGGATTCACTGGCTCCTGCAGCAGCCTCAGGGCTTCAGGTGGCTCGTGCAGTGCCCCCCATGTGGTGTGGGGAAGTGAGGGGCAATGGGGATCACCTCTGTCCCCCCCTGGGCAGGAACCAGTGAGTTGGAGGATGTTTTTTTTTTCTTAAAGGGCTGGAGCTGGGGTGAGTGAGGCAGCCATGGGGTGGCTGGGAGGAGGGGTGGGGGGGTCAGAGAGCTCATGCAGAGCCCCCATGCAGTGGGGGGGCAGTGGGTGGCAGTGGGGATCACCCCCCCGCCCAGCAGCTGGTGAGTCAGGACTTTTTTCTTTCAAAGTGCTAGGTGCTGGGGTGGGCAACTATTGCCAGGCTGGGACAGCAGGTAGGGCAAGGGACTGTGTGATTCAGCCAAATTGATTCAGAACAGTGGTTCAAATCACCAGATCGAATCATTGTCCCCCAAATCGGCTGAATCTGAATCCGAAGTGAATACTAGCCACTTTGCACAAGCCTATTATTTAGTACTCACCCTTAATCAATTATCTTTTAGGGCATAGAAAAAATAACAATTTAATCCATTTTCTGAATGTTTTTCATCTGTTTTTTTTTTTAAAGGAGCTAGTACCCAGACCATGGGTGAACTTTCATGTTTATTTAAACAGTTTTAGGCCTCCAAGTAGTAGTGTTTAGTCCAGGCTGTGGTCTCAGTTAGAAATATGTGTATAACAGTAGCTTGGGTAAAGGAAAATGTGGCTTTCTAAAAAGAAATACTTTAATTTTCAAAACACCTGATGAGGAATGCCCTGTTAAACTACACTGTGGAGCTGTCAAAGCATCTTAGTTTCAGACCCAGTGTTCCAGCACAGAGCAAAACTGCAGGGCATTGGCAAGTGTCTGCCTCATTTTTCATTAGACACGTATCCTGGATTGATGTTGTTTGACATATTCGATGAGGTAAATGTTCCAGGCCGAACGTTGCCCATGGCTAAACTCATGTATTTGAAATTAGCATAATTACACCAGATGTTAATTTGGCCTGCTTTCTGTCTTACTGAAATGGCAATGAATATCTTATACTGTCATGCATTTCACTTGGTACATTTCAGTCATGATATTTCTCTGAAATCACCCATCCTGCTTCATGTGGGTGTGTAGATGAGTAATCTGGAATTATTGTTTTAATTTACATAGGATCAAAGTTGTAGACCCTCAGTTTAGAGAACACTTCAGGGGAATTTTACTGAGAGAATCAAGTGTGTGCATATGCATGTGTTGGTGTTTTCAGGAGCCCTGATTCTCAGCAGTGGATAACACTGAGTCTAACAATGCATATATAGCACTAGTGCTGCTTGTACTTCTATCATTGATGACTTTCCTGCCAGTTCTTCTCTAACTTCCTTGACATCATAATAGTTCTCTATATTTATTTCCTCACTGGTGGTATATAAATGCATATAAAATCCTAAAAATAGGCTTTGCCTTTTAATGCAGCATGAACTGCAGTGGTGCAGAAATCCCTGGAGCCTGTCAGGAACAGATGGTATTTTTGTGGCCCTAGACCATTTCGTTCCAATGCTCATGTGCAAATGCTGCCTTTAAAAATATCAAGTCTGTTTGTCATCTTGCACCATAACAGCTTTCACACCTTCACTTACACCATATTCACCCTGGCAGGATCTGAGAATCCTGTATTCATCCCAGATCTGCCATATTTTGTTCAGGGGCAGCCTCTCTTTCCCCTACACACTGGCAAAGTTTTCTGGTACCAAAACAGAGCTTAATTTAAGATCATGAGATGTGTGTGTTAAAAGCATGACTCTCAGGCAAACAACTGGGAGGTCTACAACTCTTCAAGCAGGCAAGCTAAGCAGAGGGGATTAGATTTAGTCTCTTGTTCTTAGTACACACTTTTTGCTCTTGTCTTGACATGTACTTGGGGTTGCACATGCCTGGGTGTTTCATGCCTAATCTAATACTTATTCTCCCTTTCTCCCAGCCCTCCCCCAATCTTACTTCCTTCTGGTTTATTTTTGGGTGGTGCCATCCAAGATCTTGATCTCATTCTTGTGTGTCATTCTACATAGAAGACAGATCCTGAGAAGCAGTAAAGAGCTGCTTTTTTTAAATGAGTTTCCTTCTACAGTCACTGATCCTTGCCACCTGATTGGGCGGCTAGCAGAAGAGTGACTCAGCTCTTGTCTTGTCTGATTTCCTGGAAGACACCAGCTGCCAGCTAAAATGACTACATGGAAGAGAGGGGAGGGACTCGCTGGGTGGGTGTTCTGCTGAAGGCGGATGGCAGAACAGTGCCAGCCAAGGCACCCTCATTCTTAGAGCCTGTTTTGTTTCATTCCCCCAAGCTTTCTGAGAAGAGGGAAAGAATGAGCATGCTGCACGTAGCATCTGCAGTCAAAGCTCCCTGCAGCTTCCCTAAACGGATACCAGTTCATCACATCCAAATTATATTTAATAAAGCAGGAACCCAAAAGACAGTCCAATATTGTCTGTAAGGGTATTGGCCTTAGTAATCTTAAAACACTGTAAAGTCCTTATTTCAGTTTCCTGTATGCCACATTATATTCTTGCTTTATGGAGCCTTTCTTCCTGTGATGTAGTTAAAACTATATTCCCATCAAAGGAAAGGGAAATCAAGACATCAAGGCACCTGGGGAAGGGAAGATGAGACTTCTTAGGGCTACACTTATGCTGCTTTGCCACCAGAGGTTCTAGCACCAGACAGGAGCCACCACCCCCAAGCTGCCGGAGCATGTGCACACCCTGGCATTTCTAGCAGCTGCACTCAGCATTACGTTGGCAAAACATGAAGCACACCCTGGAAAGGCACCAACCTCTGGGTGGACCATGGCAGGCAGTTGAAGACCCAGGAAATTTTATGCACACCTTCTGCCAGATGGTAGCAGGAAGCCTTGCTCTGCTGAGCAGAGGTGATGTGCATCTGCTGGCAGAAAGAATGGTTATGTTGCTGCCGAGGAGCTCTGAGTACAGACCCACTGGAAGTTCTGCTGGTAGAATTGGCAAAGCTTTGCAGTGAACGAGGCCAGTGAGAAGAACGCATTAGGTGGAAGGCTCCATCATGAATAAGGAAGTCAGCATTGGTACTGGTGTTATTGTCATTGAGTATTGGTGTGACCACGATCCCACCAATGATGTTTCAGGCCATCTGTGGACCCACATGGGCAACGTTGTGTTATGTGACACTTGGTTCATGTTTTCAAGGTTTGTTGCCCAGGCCTCAAGGCTAAAAACTGTATTGCTTTGCTGGATGCTTAAGATCTGGAACATGCCTTCAGGGGCAGAGTCTATGGCAAAATATGGAGCTGCAGAATCATCATACAGTAGGGCTGTGTGAAGCTTTGGTCCCTGATTGGATTCAGCTGAGATTCGGCTCGATTTGGTGGCCAAATCTCTGAATCTGAATCGAATCAGGAGACCCTTTGATTTCTCTGAATCAATTTGGAAGGTTCCGAATTGATTCAGAAAGATTCGGCAATTCAGACATAGACACAGCTTTAAATGTTTTTTCTACATACCACTAGGTAGCAGGCAGCTCACGAACACTGCGATGCTGGGGTGCATGGAGCGTCCCACAGAAATGCAGGACGCTCCCCAGTGCACTTGGCAACAGCCCCGGAAGTGAACCAGAAGCACTTCTGCTCCACTTCTGGACCTGCCAGGGAGCATGCAGGGGGGCCCCCCAACACCCTCCCAGCTTGGCAACTAGTGCCTCCTGAATCTAGAGCGTGTACCCGGGGTCCCCCCATGGCTGATTGCCAAGGCAGGGAGGTTGCAGAGGGCCCCCTGGTGCACTGCCTAGCAGACCTGGAAGTGGACCAGAAGTACTTCAGATTCACTTCTGGATTCACCGCCGAGCACGTGGAGGGCTCCCCGCCCCCCACCGATGATCCTATGGGACGCTCCATCTGCCTCAGCATCGCAGCATTCACAAGCCATGCTGGTACCTTGAGACAATCAGAAAAACATTTAAAGCTGTGTCTATCTCTGAAACTTTGATTCTCCAAATCAGCATTGAATCTTCAGATTCAGATTCGGCTGAATCGAATCGGGGCAGTGATCCAAATCAACAAATTGAATCACTGTCTCTGATTCAGGCCGAATCCAAATCGAATAGGGCCTGCTTTGCACACCCCTATTATTTAGTACTTGTATTAGGAAGTACTAAATAAGTGTGCAGTAACTAAAGTTACTGCACAGTAGCACCAGCAAATACCTTTTAGGTAATGCTATTGCACAGTAGCCTAATAATGCATTGCAGTAGTGTATTAGCACTGTTGGTGCTGTGACACACTACTGCACAGTAGTTTTTGGCTACTGTGCAGTCAGCATCTTGTGTAGATGTGCCCACTGACTGCTGTGAGGTGAAAGTGTGACCCATGTGGACCATGAAAAGATATGGCAGTGGTTTGTATAGTGGATGAAGTGACTTGGGGAATAATGATCTGTAGCTGGTTTAAACACATATCATGTTGTACAGCCCTGTGACTTTGTTGCAGAGAAAAGAGCCCTTCAGAAAGGATGAAGGTAGTGAAACAAAGAGCAACAAGAAAGAGTGAAGGCTTTTTTTAAAGCCATAGACACTTTATCCTCTTCTAGGTCTACCTAGAGTCTAGCAAGTCTGCTCCCCAATCTGAATTGAATTTAAAATATGTGAGCTAGGTAAGGCCTGGCAGAAAGATGGGTTAGGAGGGGAGGAAATAAAAGATGGTGAGTGTGTCAAAGCAGAGGCAAATGAGGAGACATGGGCAGGGAAGAATTCAGATTGTAGGCACTGATAGCAGAGACCTGGCAAGAATAACAATGAATGACATGCTGCCTTAAAGAGAAAAAAAAAGTAAGTAGTACAGAGACTGATAAAGAGAAAAGAAAAAATAAATTGTGAAAGAAGAAAATAAAAATGGGGGGCAGATTGAAAGAAATAGGGAAAGGAAAAGCAAGCAAATACTCATGGATTATTAACATTTATTCAATGGATTTCATTTGTGTTTGTGTTTTTTAGTGCATTCCCATGGCACTCACTAACGTCAGACTAACAACTTCCCTCTTTCTCTGAAGCACATTCTTTGTAAATGTACTAGAGCTTTCTTGAAAACTGAAGATTGTGCAACATATTCTAGGTCACTTCAATCTAAAAGCATGCTTAAAATTTCCTGCCACTGTTTGGCTGATGCTTGGCAGACCTTTGGAATGCTGGGTAAGGATTTGAGCACTCTCGCTCTCTCCTTGGGCCGTTCAGTCCTTGCTCTCCTTTCAGGAATTCATGACCTGACTTTTCAAGTCTAATGTAAACCAGACCTCTTTCCCTAGACACTTGGGGGGCAGATTCTGTTGCACTTACTGAACATGTATAAGTAGATTGAAATTCCTGAATATAATGCTGTTCCCCAATTTGAGTCCCTGAAAACATAGGCAATGCGTACCTCCTGAGGCTGGTGGGGGCACAGCGACCGCCCACAGGCAGCACTGCAGGCATCAGCCACGAGAGCGGGCCAAGTGGGGACTGTCTGCAGGTGACCATGGTAATGTTAGTTGTGGGGGAGTTGAGCCTGGACACAGAGCCTGGAAGTACAGGAGGCACTTCTCAGGTGGAGCACCAGTGCTCTGCCTGTCCCCCCTGCCTGTCACCTAAGCTGAGAGCGCTCAATCTCGGGGGACTATTAGTGCTCTCAGGGTGTGCACATGCACCCCTGGACACTCCCTACATGTGGCCTATGCCTGAAAAGCAGTTCATGCCAAAGGTTGATGGTCCTCCTGCTCCGCACTACCTTTTTTTTCAACTATGAAGTTTATTAAATGCTGCCCACATTCAGCACTACTATAAAACACATGGCCCAGAGTGGACAACCACACTGATGGGTAGGGATCTGGGATTTCCATTTCCCACAGAAAAATGGACTAAACTGCGGATTTTGCCTTTTACCAGAGGCAAATGTGGATTTCTCATTTTACCAGATAAATATATGGATTTTGCCATTTTGCATTAAGGTCCCTGCAGGCTTGCAGAGTTCCAGCCTGCAGGGAGCTGGGAGGGAGAAGGAGGAAGGTGCATGTGTACGTGACCCCAAGCAGCCTGTAGCTCCAGCAGGTAAGTGTGGGGGTAGAGGGGGACTGATGTCCCTATAGGGAGAGAGCTACTGCCCAGCTAGGTGGGACTTGGGGCCTAAAGCTTCAATGTGTGGCTGTAGGGCCCCAGCAGGGACCCATGCCCCCCAAATCTCTACCCAGGGCAGGCACAGGCTCAGGCACAGGTGCAGGCTGTGGGCTTGAGCTCCCATCCTGCTCCCCTTTCGTGGGGCCTCCCCAGCCCAGTGGGCATGACCTGGAGTGGCTGGGGACGCTGGGGCCAAGTGGGGATTTCTCACCGCTGTGAGCTCCCCTCCTGCTGCCTTAACAACACACCTCCAGCACCTTCTACTGCTCTGAGGGGCTCAGCCCCATGCTGCTGCCCTCATTGCTGCCCTGCATGCAGGAGGTGCGTCCCTCAGTGATGAGGAGGCTTTCTGTGTGGCTCTTTCACTCCCTGCCATGCCGGATCATGGGGGAGGGGGGAAGCAGGGCAGCAGGGACCGGTGGTGTGCTGTTCCCTGCTGCCCTGCTCCCTGCGCAACCCCTGTGACCTGTTGCAGCAGGGAGTGGAGGAGCCACACAGAAATCCTCCTCGCCACCGCTCACTGCCTTGCTGCCCCGGCAATGTGCCTCCTGCATGCAGGGCTGCAGTGAGGGCAGCGGCATGGGGCTGCACCCCTCAAAGCAGTGGCCCGTGTTGGAGGCATATTGCCAGGGCAATGGGGGAGGGAGCTCGGATTCCCCACATGGCCCCAATGTCCCCAGTTGTGCCAGGTTGTGCCTAGGGGAGGGAAACAAGGTGGGAGCTTGAGCCTGCAGCTTGCACCTGCCCTGGGTACAGATCTGCGGGGCGCAGGTCCTCCCTGCCTCCCAGGAATGCATGCAGCAGTAGGGAGCCGGCCCTCCCCCTGCACCAGACGGGCCACCCATGGTCCTGTCCTGCTCCCCGCTGGGGCTCTGCAGATGCACATTGTCGCCCCAAGCCCCAAGCCCCACCCTTCTGGGCAGCAGCTTCAGCCTGTGCCTACCCCAGGTACAGCTCTGTGGTACACGGGTCCCCCCTGCCACCTGGGAGTGCATGTAGCAGCAAGGAGCTGCCCCACCTGAGCCCGCAGCAGGGGTGAATAGGGCCAAGGGGATGCAGACCTGGGTCCATAACTGTGGCAGTTGGGGGCCCCCCTCCAGCAGGGCTGGCAGAGCAGGGGCTGTGTGTGGGGGGGTGGGTAAGGGGCACCAGTAAGGCTGTGGGGGCTGTTGATGGGGAGTGAGAGACACCAGCAGGGCTGGGGAGGTTTGAGGTGGGGGCATTCATTTTAATCGTGGATTTGGGGGGTTTTAGCAAATAATTTGTGATTCATTTTTTAGCAGAGAATTTGGTATTTTTTATTGAGAAAAACCAGGATCTCTGCTGATAGGAACTTAACACATTTAAAAAAAATTGATATCAAGGCCAAATCAGTTGCAAATTCAGTTGAGCAAAATACCCTACATGCAAGCCACAAGCCTGGAGATCTTGGGGTTCAGATACCCCTTGTCTCATTTGTTCTCAGCCACAAAACAACATTTTTATATATATATATATATATATATATATATATATATCTATCTTTATTGCACATTATCTCATCTTAATACCATATGTACAAAGATTCCTAAGCAGCACCTATTGAACATATATTACAGGTATCATGTTAGGCATCATGAAATCTTGGAAAAAGCAAATGTGAGGACATACAGGTCCCGTGTTGTCTCTACACCATGTACAACCCAAAAAAAATCTTCTGGTCACAAGGCTGACTGAGTTTAGCCTATGCCTGTGCTGGGCTGGAACAGTCCCCTGAAGTCCAAATCTTGCCAGAATATTTCTCTCCTCTTTCTTTCATGTTTCCCTCTTTAGCTCTATAGAAGTGCAGCTCATGCATCGCTAACTGCAGACACTCTGTTGTGGAAAAACACGACCCCTTTAGAGCCAACAAGGAGTGTACTTTCCACAGTGCTACTTTGGTGCAGGTGATTAAGACT
>JAGPOW010003310.1:3273025-3288681 GCA_030014935.1 Caiman crocodilus
CCCCCCCATGCTTTCCAGAGCAAACCCAAAAGTGGACTGAAAGTGCTTTTTTTCCACTTCTGGGTCTGCTACTGAGCACACTGAGGAGCCCCCAGTGCTCCTGTGGGACACTCCATGCACCCCAGCATTGCAGCATTCATGTGCCACCTGGTACCCCGAGGTATATAGAAAAAACATTTAAAGCTGTGTCTATATCCAAATCACCAAATCTTTCTGAATCTCTCCAAATCAATTTGGAGGGTTCTGATTCGATTCAGAGAGATTAAAGGGTCCTCTAATTCGATTCAGATTCGAAGATTTGGCCACTGAATTTAGCCTAATCTCCACCGAATCAAATCAGGGACCAAAGCTTCACACAGCCCTACTAATTAGCACATGGAAGCTTTGTGAGGGGTATCTGAACTGCACATACATACTGAGCAGTGCTGAGCTATGGGGTTACTGTGCAATGAAATGCTGTTGATTCTGCTGGATCCCAGCCCAATGAACTATATGGTAAATCATGAGGTTTTTGGCTTTGGTCTAATATCATGCACAGTTTGTACTATATATAAATAGGTACAAAAGTAATGCTTAAATTGTGTTTATGGAGTACCTGTACTAAAACTTGCAGCAGTTTCAAAAAACGGTAAAATGCATCAATTTTGGGTGAACTAAGTCTATGGGTACCCATAATATAAAATTAGTGTTTTCAAATTTGTCCCTTACTTTCATGTGCTCAGGGAGAGCAGGGTCTGACAGTAAGGGGGTGGGGTAATAAGGGACTTCAGGGAGAAGAAATTGGGGGAAGAGGGCAGGGGGGCTACCTTGCCCCCCAGACTTATTTTCCTGCTGGAGCAGTGGAAGGAGTAAAAATTCAAAGCAAATTCCAATAATTATATTCTATACCTGGAAAATTATAACAAATTTATAAATTTTCCATATATGGAATCTGACTATTGGGGCAGGGGGGCGGTCATCTTATAGTCAAGTAAATACAGTAGATCATTAGTGGATTCTCAGGACTTGAAATGAGTGGAATAGAATTGCCACTTAAGTAGAATACAAGAGCAAGAGCCAGATTCAGTCTCCACACTAACCATAGAAGTTCTTTTCTGTTGTCCTGTGCTAGGGTGTAGATGAACCACAATCAGGGTTACAGGTAGGGATCTACCTAACTTGAGGATACTGTGGACTGATTTTGCAGGGAGATCACAGGGCCAGCTGCCATATTTATGGGCTGATCGTAGCAGAGCCCCCCCATGCTTCTGATTGGCTAAGGGGCCCAGGTGGCCCCACCCCTTGCTGCTGATTGGCCTCAATGGCTGTCCATCATATGGCTCCACCCCTTGCCACCAATTGGTGCTGAGGGACCGGGCCACATTACAGGCTGCCCTCTCAGCCAGTAAGCAGCAAAGCATGGGAGTGGCAGCCATCTTGAGCTGTCCTTCCTGTGGGCTGCCTCCCCTTCCTCCCTTCCTGCCCTGCTAGGCAGCACAGCTGGGCTGCAGTGCCATAAGGACTACTGGTTCTCTCTGTGGAGCCAGCATTTTATTTTCAGTAAGTTTTCTTTTTTCTCGTGGACAATGACAGATTTTGTGATTTTCATGAAATCTGCAAAATCACAATTTCAGTAGGTCCCTAGCTATGCAAAGCAGTAAAAGACAGAGCTAAGATATCTTATAAGACTCCATCTCCTGAAAAAACTGAATTATTTTAGAAAATGGCCAATGGCAGCAGGCTATATAGTCCATATCAGAAATTCCTCACACAAAGAAGGACTTTTGTGACTTACGTTATAAGGGGTGAAAATTGTTTTCTATTCTACTTCTGAGACTCAGAGCTTTGGTGCTTGGGCCAAATCTGAGTGAAGACTAAGGGAAGGAATACAAGTTCCTCAATAAGAGGTGAACAGTTGTTTTGGCCTGCTCCCTCTATCCCTTTTCTCTTCAGTCAGTCAACCCAGAGAAACCATTTTGCTGCAATGTGGTTCATTTTGCTGTAGCATTCATAATTTGTACCCGGTTTATAGAGGTATAACCGTCAGTAGAACATGTAAGGAGGCAGACTCAGGGATATTTTCTTAAAGCGGAAGCATCAAACTGGGTCTGTTAGAGACGAGCAGAGCATGAAGTGCCTACTGCTATCATGGGAACAAGATGAGAATGACAAATGTAGGTGGACCTGATTGCTAACAACTGCATAATCTATAGGCCAGTGGTTGGCAACATACAACCCACAGGCCAGCTGTGGCATGGAGGAAGCACTTGCCACGAGTAGCAGCTTATCGAGAATGACGGAGCAGTCAAAGATCCAGTTGGCGTCCTTGGCAGCGAGGCTGGAAAAAGAACAAACATCAGTGTGGGAGCACTGTGGGGGTGCATACCGACACCAATTAAGTGGGTGAAACAGGCATGCCAGCATAAAAACTGGCTAGAGGGAATCAGCTGGGGAACCAGAGGTGAGTTCCCCATGCTGTGAAGAGCAGCACCCAGCAAAAGCTGGCCCTGACAGAGGCAATGGGTGGGAGCCAGTGGAGCCAGCCAAGGCTGGCTCAGAGGATCCAGAATACTTACCTGGAGAACCAACGTGGCAGCTGGAGCCAGACAATTAGAGCTGGAACACGGAGAGCCCTGTAAGAGAAAGGGAAAAAGGAGGATGGCAAAACCGTGAGTAAGGGGGGCAACGAGCACTATTCAGTGCATGCTCTAACACCCTTTTGGGACAGCCCTGAATAGCTGTTCCCATGTTTGGGCTACTGGACTTAATTATCAAGGAGGGCTACAGCCCAGCATCTGTGGACAACAGAGACATTGTGCTGGTAATTGTAATTCTGAGTTGTTAAGGACTTTGATCGGAGCTATTTTGCTTACACATTCTGAAAGAGACGCAAACACCGGGTTGGTGCTAGGTGGGGTGTAGGGAAGCCGGAACCTCAATTGACAAACCTGTGTGGCTGACGGGAGCCAAAGTTGTACGGTATAAGAACTGCCTCCGTTAACAAAGTTTTAACATCAAAGTTGTGCCAGACAAAAACAGTCAGCACCTTTGTAAGCCAGCATAGGAAGCCAAACTGCCATTTTGGAAGTGTACAGAAGTGGCTAGTTGACCAGAGAAGGGCAAGAGGTCAGCTAAAGACTGACACATCCAATTACAACTTGGTGCATTAGCCGGGAATGAGGGGGATATCCTGACCCTGGAGGCAGACACCGAAATGGATGTAAGCATGATGTCCGAAGTGGATATCTTAGGACAAATGCTGCACACTGTCATTAAAGTATTAGAAATGCAGCAACAGCAAGCCCTACAGCAACAGGAATGAATCAGACACAACTGGACATCTTTCAAGATGCAAAAAATGACTAAAGAAGATGATGTTGATGCCTACATCAAATCTTTTGAGAGAAAAGCTTTACAAGCTGGTTTAGATAAGGCATTGTGGGCCAGTCAATTAGGGTCATTATTAATAGACAAAGCTTAGGAGATCTATAGGGCATTGCCAAGTAAGGAAGCCTATGATTATGATAAAGTTAAAGCCGTGATACTTTACCAGCTAGAAATCATGCCCAAGCATTACAGAAGATGCTTTAGGGCCAGAAAGGGAAGGGAGAAGAGGCAACCTAGAGTATTCATGTAGTTGCTGAAAGACCTCCTTAATAAGCGGGTGCCACTGACCATGTTTAACAGGGAAGCTTTAGCTGATCAAATACTACTAGAAGAATTTGTAAGAGACTCAGAAAATGACACTCAGCTGTGGGTTAAGAGGCATCTGCCCAGATCCTCTAAGGAGGCCCTAAGGATTGTGGAAGCATTTGCAGCCTCTGAAAGTGAGATAGGGAAGGAATGAGTAAATAGGAGTACAGGGAGTAATGCCTGCCATGAGGAGGAATGCTGTCAGAGTATACCAAAGTACAATGGGAAGGGGGTGTTGTGTTATAGGTGCAGCCACTTTGCCCATGTATCCTGGGAGTGTCAACAGGGGTCTCATTAGACATGGAAACAGGGCAGTGAGGGCCAGATGGTTAGAGAAAAGCAAGGGGATGCCAATCCAGTTGAAGATATGGACTGTAGTTTTGGCTGTGGGGATGAGATAACTGTGTGGGATAGGCCCATGGTCACTGCTTGGGTGGCTGGTAGAAAGGTTCAAGCAACCTTGGATATAGGGTGTTCACAAATGCTGTTGAGGGCTGACCTGATACCCCACAATCTGACTGAATGGTGTATTCACACAGACCACTATGAACTAGGGTATGTGGACATGAGGGTGGCCAATAGAAAGGGCCAGATGAGAGTAGATTTTGCCCCAGAATTAGATAGGGAAATGATAATAGGCCAGGACTGACTGCCCCTATATGATGTTCTTGAGGACGGGAAGCAGGCAGAGCTTGAGCTTAAGGGCTGGTCACATCCTCAGATGAGTAACCATTTGTGAAGCTGGGGCATGGTACCATGGGACCTCAATTCAAGATTACACAAGATGAAGAGACAGAATTTGCAAGGATACATGAACATAAAGTATTCAGCATAGAAGGCCAGGTGGGACATCCAGACCTGCATGTAAGAGACCCCTATTTTGAGGTTAAAAGGGGCTTGTTATACCAGGTAAAGAAGGGGAGGATGAGAAATGAGAACACATGGCACTTGCTGGTATCCTGATCATTTAGGAAAATGTTGTGGGATTTGGCCCATGCAATGCCAATAGGGGGCTACTTTGGACGTGATAAGACCCTGGCTAAAATAGATCAATGTTTTTTCTGGCCCAACATGCAGAAAGAACTAACTTGCAGGTGCAAGTCATGTAGGGAGTGCCAAAGGGTTGATGAAAGGCGGCCCCCCAGGGCCCCTCTTCAAGTGACGCCCATCATAGATATGCCATTTGACAGACAGGCTCTCAATATTGCGGGACCCCATACTAAAAGCAGTGCCAAGTACCAATATATTTTAGTTATTATTAGTTACACGACGTGTTACCCAGAAGCGATCCCTTTGAGGGCTGCCACTGCATCGCAGATTGCGGAAGAATTGCTAAAGTGGATTTCCTGGGTAGGAATACCATGAGAGATAACTGACTAAGGAACAAACTTTATGTCAGGTGATAAAGGCTACGTGCCAAATATTGGGGATGAAGCAGCTCAGAACATCAGTCTATCACCCCCAGACTAATGGCCTGGTAGAGTGCTTAAATGGTATGATAAAACGCATGCTGTGACATTGTGCCTAAAGAGACCCGAGAAAGTGGGATTTACTACTTACACCTTTGTTGTTCACCTTGAGGGATACCCCTCAAGCATCCACACAATTTTCTCCCTTTGAGTTGATATTCGGTCATAAGCTTAGAGGTTTATTACAAGTTGTGCGAGAAGATTGGGAGAGTTCTGGGCACAGGGGAATAGGTGCGTACCATCACAGGCAGGTCATGATCGAATGGCTTAATTGTGCTAGAAAAGTGACACAGGAGAATATTGAGATGGCACAGCAGTGTCAGAAGGCTAGAGAAAGGGACTTTCAAGTAGTTGACAAAGTGCTAATACTCCTTCCCACTTCAGCCAACAAGTTACTAACGAAGTGGCAAGGGTCCTGCAAAATAATTAGGAAAGTAGAACCTGTTGACTCTGAGGTCTACAGGCCAGAGCATGTTAGGGAGTGATAGCTTTATCTTGTCAATTTGTTGAAAGCCTGGAGGGAACCTGAAGGCTGGATGCTCTGCCCTGGGGGTGTACAAGAGGAGCTTAGGCCTCTTGGGTTGGTGAGGGACAAAGAGAAACAACAATAAAAGATTTAATTCAGCAAGGGAAAGTTTGACAAGAGAGCAACAGAAAGAATTGCTGAGGGTGATTCATAGTTTTAAAGGTGTACTTAACGAGAGACCAGGGTTGGCTCGGGGTATTACACACGAGATCTCAACACCAAGAGGAGTGATTGTGCACGAAAGATGGTGCCCAGTAACTCATAATTTACAGCAAGCTGTACATAAAGAAATACAAAAGATGTTAGAGCAGGGGGTTATAGTCCCGTCGTGAAGCCCATGGCATAGCTCTATGGTTATTGTGGCCAAGACTGATGGTACACTTAGGATTTGTGTGGAGTTCAGGTGAGTTATAGCACATTCCAACACTTTTCTGATGCCCCATATTGAAGAACTTTTAGAGCGTATAGTCCAGTCAAAGAATATTTCTACTATCAACTTGTCAAAGGGATATTAGCAGATACCTATGTCAGAAAAAGACCAGGCCAGAACGGTATTCGGCACACCGTGGGGGTTATACAAGTTCACAAGACTGCTGTTTGGTTTACATGGTGTTGCAGCCGCTTTTCAACCATTAATGGACCACCTCTTGGCACCCCATATGATCTATGCAGCTGCATAGATCATATGGTGATCTATGATGATATTGTTATCTATTCACAGCATGGGCCCAGCATGTTCAGCATTTGAAAGCCGTCCTCAGAGAACTGAGAAGTGTAGGGATGATGGTGAACCCCCCAAAAATTCCGTTGAGAATGAATGAGACTAATTATTTCGGGTTCCGAGTGGGACAAGGCACTATCCGTCTCTTAGTGAACAAGGTAGAGATTATCAAGAAATATACCCCTCTGCAGACCAAGAAGCATATGCAGTCATTCCTGGGACTGGCTAATTATTACAGGAGGTTTATTCCTCACTTTGCTGAAAAGACTACTCCCCTCACAGACACAATACGGGGAAAAGTGAGAGGATCAATAAATTGGACTCTTCAGATGGAAGAAGTGTTTGACAAAATCAAGAGAGCTTTGTATAGTGAAGTTTTAGTAATAACACCAGACTTCTCTAAACCCTTTATTTTCCAGACAGATCCCCCTGAAACAGCAGTAGGAGCTGTCCTGTGTCAGGAGAGGGGTGGTACAGAAAGTCTGGTGGCATATGCAAGGAGAAAACTGAATGCTGCAGAAAGAAAATATGCAATCATAGAATAAGAGTGTCTTGTGATTAAATAGGCAGTAGAATATTTTAGATATTATTTGATCGGGGGGGAATTTAGGCACGTAATGGATCATCCACTGCTACAGTAGCTATACTGAGCAAAGAATGATAATGCTCGCATTATGAGATGGACCTTATCTTTACATCCCATTACATTTTTTTATATACTACAGGCTGGGCACATCCAACAAGGTCACAGATTTTCTATCACAATGTGCAGAGACATCAAAGGAATATGCAGACCCAATTGATGTAAGGAAGACCAGACCCTGCAAAAGCAGTAACAGTGTAAGATAACTCCCAAAGTGCCACAGGGTAACTAAGGTGGGGGGATATGTGGCAGGGAGAAAGCACCCACCATGAGCAGAAGCTTACCGAGAATGACGGAGCAGTCAAAGATCCATCTGGCATCCTCAGCAGTGAGGCTGGAAAAAGAACAAATGGCATTGGTATGGGGGTGCTTTATGAGTGCATGCCAGTGCCAATTCAGTGGGTGGAACAGCACCAGCATCAAAACGGCTCAGAGGGAATCAACTGGGGAACTGGAAGTAAGTTCCCCATGCTATGAAGAGCAGCACCCAGTGAAGGCTGGCCCTGACACGGCCAATTGGAAGGAGCCAGTGCTGAGAAGACTTCCTACGGATGTTGGCTCAGAGGAGCCAGAACATTTACCCAGAGAACTGATGTGGCAGCCAGAGCCAGACGACTGGAGCTAGAATGTGGAGAGCCCTGTAAGAGAGAGGGAAATGGAGGATGGCAAAACCGTGAGTAAGGGGGGCAACGAGCGCTACTCAGTGTGTGATCTAACACCCTTTTGGGACAGCCCTGAATAGCTCTGCCCATGTCTGGGCTACTGGACTTAATTATCAAGGAGGGCTACAGCCCAGCATCTGTGGACAACAGAGACATTGTGCTGGTAATTGTAATTTTGAGTTGTTAAGGACTTTGATTGGAGTTATTTTGCGTACATTTTTTGCTTACATTCCGAAAGAGACGCAGACACCAGGTTGGCGCTAGGTGGGGTGTAGGGAAGGTGGAACTCCAGTTGACAAGCCTGCGTGGCTTATGGGAGCAGAAGTTGTATGGTATAAGGACTGTCTCTCTCAACAAAGTTTTAACATCAAATCCTGTCAGATGAAAACAGTCAGCACCTTTGTTAACCAGCATAGGAAGCCAAACAGTCACTCTGGAAGTGTACAGAAGTGACTAGTCAACCAGAGAAGGTCAACAGATTGGCTAAAGACCCACATGGCTGATTACACCCCAGTGCCCCACCCTCTACCACTGTTTGGAGTCCACCATTTAAGCATGAAGATATACATAATTTTGGATGTGTCAGGCCTCCACATAGTCTTTCTTTTTTACTATACCCTATGCATCCCTTTTTTGCACTGTTTCCATTTCGGGCTAAGAGAGGGATTTGGTTACTGCCAGACAAATGGACTCTGATCTCCAGCTGTTTTATATGCCTCAGGACCTGTTCAAGATCCATGGCCTTTTAATAGGCATCTGCTGAACTTGAGGAGGTGGCTGGCCAATTTCATGGGCAGATCCTGGGGACAGCTGCCATTTTCATGGGCTGAGTGCAGGGGGGCCTCCCCAAGCCTCTGATTGGTCACGTGACCTCAGCCATCCCACCCCTCCCTGCATATTGCCGCATGGCCGAACTATAGCTTAATTACCCTGATTAAACCTGGGGAAGCCATTAATCCATGTTTTAAACATGTTATTAAACAGGCACTCTCAGGCCATCTCCAACCTATGCTTTTGATGGGCTCACTGCAAAAAAACCCTCCAAAATTACTGGCATGCAGAGAAACCCTGCAATCCTGGAGCATGAAGGGAAGGTGGAGGGAGGAGAGCCTTCCCCTGCAGTCTTGAAGCATGGCAGAGAGGGCAGGGGCAGGGTAGGGAGGAGTGGGGGCTGGGCAGGGTTGCTTGTAGCAGTCTTCTGTGAGCAGTCCTTCCCATCCTGCCCCAGCCCCCACCTCCAACCTCCCCCCTCTGCCTTCCCTGCCATGCTCCAAGACTGCAGGGCTTCCCACATGCTTTTCCCTGCTTGCCGGTAAGTCTATTATTTATTTTGCAGCGAGCTCACCAAAAGTGCAAAGTGCATGCTTTTCACAGAGTCAGCCCAAAATTGCAGTTTTTGTGAAATATGTGCAATCATGATTTTGGTAGGTCCCTGACTATTAGTGAAAGTGCACATTCTAGTCCAGTGGGGCCAACCTTTTTGGCAGGTGCAATACAAATTTTCCCTGTACCCTCACCAAATGCCACTGCAATCCCCTTCTGCCTAATTTGCTGCGCTGCTTTTTGCTTCCTACCTAATCTGGACTATGTGGCTATCTTATGGCTACAGGATTTTTTCACTGAGGTTTCTCCATCTTCTGATTTAAATTCACTTCACCTTTTTCCTGTAAGAAGAGTGGGCACTAGATGTAAGACAGTGCCAGGCCTTCTAATCCTCATGTTATTGCTGAATGCTCCAGTGCTCCTCCTAACAAGCAAAAGAGAATAACCATCTTTGCAGTAGGGCTTTGGAGTAGGGAAGAGACAAGGACCCTTTCTTTTGGATGTATTATTTGCAGATAGAAATCTGTGTTGCTGGTGCCTGTTTTTATAAAATTCTTCACTGGGAATATGCTAAGATTCAATATGTGGAAGTTTCCAAATAAATGTGTGAATAGACCATATATTTGTCCTTTTGTGGTGGGGGGGGAGTGGTGGTGGGTAAATCTTATACCAGGTTCTGCCATTTTTAAACCAGTCTATGTGTGCTGAACTTCTGTTCTGTTACAGGTGTAGACCAGTTTCCAATCATTTATACCAGTAAAAGTGTAATGTCTATACCTGTCCTGAGTTGACGAGCTGTGACAGGATTTTTATGGTTCCCATAAGAAAGCATCATGCCCACACAGCTCACTTGCTCCTATCTCTGCCCACCCACTTAAAACACTGTGTGAATGTCCCAGCCCCAGAGGTGTGATATGTGACAAAGATACAGAATGCAAGACATGACAGTAGTGCTGAGCAGTGGAAAATCCAGCCTCAGGGAACTGGAAACCATAACTTAAAAAAATAACAGGGGAAGCTGAAATGTTTAAACAAAAGTTGTGATACTATTGGGCTGCTCATTTAACTCTTGTGTATTCATGCTGCTTTATGTCATTCCCTACATTCCTTTATTGCCTATATAGAGTAGAAACTCCTTGGTGCAAAGTTTTATAAATAGTGATCTACCCAAATCATGATTTTACAGATTTTGTGGAAATCATAAAATCAGGTGATCTCTGTGAAAACTGCAGGGGAAAAAACTTACTAAAAATATATTGCTGGCTCCCCATTGGGAACCAGTGCTCCTCCCAGCTGCATAGCCCACTGGGGGAAGTGGGGAGAAGGAGTCCTGGTACCAAGACAAGCAGGTAAGGTGGCTGCTGCCTACACCACTCACCACTGATTGGCTGAGAGGGCTGTCTGTCATGTGGCCCCACCCATTCCCACCAATCAGTGGTGAAAAGTGGGGTGGCATGATGGACAGCTTTCTCAGCCAATTAGCAGTGAGGGGCATGGCCATATGCTGGCCAGCCCTCAACCAATCAGTGGTGCAGGATGGGGCATGGGGGCCTATTGGCCAATCAGCAGTGTAGGGGGGGCACCATGGTAAGCCTACAAAAATGTGGCCAACCTTGCAGTCTGCCCACAAAATTGGCTTGCCATCTCCTTGCGTTGGGGAAACCCCTACTCATAAAGCACCTTTTTCTTTTGTTAGTGATTGGTATACAATAGTTTCACAGCCTCTTGAGAAAAGATTCCTGCCTTTAGGTTGGAAATGTATTTCGTTTTAGTCTAATATATGTGTGGAAGGTTACAGTATTTGTGGCTATTGGCAAAGAATATCTGAAGAGGCTCAAGAGGTGGAGGTAATTTGAGGTAAACAATCAGATTCCCACCATAGTGTTGCTCAAGTGTATGAGTAAAAATACCTGGAAGGCAGTGAATCAGGACAGAATAGAAGAGCATGAGCATATATGTTTGAAACATGTGATCTTTCTGATGTGTTACCAAGAATTTACAAATTATATGTGTTGTAGCAAAATTTTGGAAGTTTTTTGAGTCCACTCCTGAGACAGAACTCTGGGGCTTGGATTCTGAAATAAACTGTTTGAACACTACATGTTCCCCACAGTCTGGCCTTGTCTGGAGCATTTGACAGACATGACCCCTGTCAGTGGGTTAACACCTGGCCTGGGGGTGCTACTCATGGTTGAGCTAGTAGACCAGAGTATTGACCACTGTGAAATAACACCATTGTAAAACTCTTTACTTAGAATGCCTTCCTGCAAAGGATACCAAACCTTCTTACACAGATTAATCAGGAAAGAATTCATACAAAGTTCTGAGGCCCACAAAGATTATACGAGGCCCATGACTTTGGGTCAGATTGCACGCTTTGTGACATGCCTATCGAGAAAGCCTCTTACTTCACCTCTTTCACAGGGAGGAGACTGGTAGGGTTATCAGTGGGCAGAGCAACTGGGGACCAGAATGTGACTGTCTGGTTCACAGGCAGGTTCCAGCTCTGTGCCCAGGGTAAAACAATAGTGAACTGCCCCTTTGCTAAGGCTTGTCGCAGAGTGACAACTTTGCATTTTATGAGTCTAAAATAATAATAACTAATTCATCTGTAGCACCAGTGGCAGGGTAATACCTGCTTCTGAATTAAAATTAATTTAAAGCTCTAAACCTCAATATATTCCTTTCCCTCTCTTCCCCCACTCCTCTTGTCACCTGCCCTGAAGAAACCAAAAGGATAAGAGGTGGGTTTATGATGTGGATGAGAAGAGAATGAGTTCCTTCCTTTTCAAAGCTCCCTTCCAATGTACTTTAGTAACAATAAATATTTTTTGTGGACATTGGCAGTCAGTTGAAGATGCCAAGGGTGAAAGTCCATAATAAACTCTCTCTGGTATCTAAACATCCTCTTTTAATCTTTGGAAACTAAATAAACTGTATTGTGGCCTTGGGGGCAGGCCAGGAAACACTGTAAATGGAGCAGGATCATTACCTTCCACCACAATTCACATGACTGAAAGAGACTGTATTGCTGGAGGACCAAGGAAATTCATTTTGCTCATTACTACCTTTTACCTTCTAACGTTCTCTCTTTCTTTCTCTCTCTTTTTTTTCCGCTATTATTTTCAGTCACTGTTATTTTAAGAACAGTTTCCTTCCAAGTCTGGCCTCTGAAAACCCTAGACTAACCTGAAGTCAATCAGAAGCCACAGGAGTTAATAATTGGATGGTGGGCCAAATTCTCTACTCAGTTTCAACTTCTGTAGTACATAAGTTGGTGCAACTTACGTGAATTCAATGGGCTGCACACAAGTGCTTAAGAAAGGAATTTGACCCACCAAATGACTAGCTAAAATTAGATGCATTCATTCCCTAAAACTGCATTTTACAGCCAAATGTGTGATAAGTTGTACATGAAAATGTTTAGAGTAGCATGTGGAGGAGGCAGCTCCCTTTTGAGTATGCACAAAAGTTGTGGCTGAAAAAAGCATTAAAAGGATGCTTTGTATACAACTGATTTTTTTCAGTATCCTAGTCACATAATTCCTTTAACACACAGCACAGGTATTTAACCACAAAAACTAGCATGGGGAAATCAGCAGTGGTTGATCCTTTTGTGGGAAACACTCCAAGGCCAGTTGCTCGCACAGGACTCAAGATGGCATTGGGGTAAATTCCATCCTGAATGTTTCATATCAAAGACATGTAAACGTGTAACATACACTGAATCCTGCAATGAAATCAAGAGCCCATCAACACCTCAATGTTGCTGCCTAGCGTCACTGAGTTGCTCTCAAGCTTAAGGGATGTGATTGATTATTGAAAGCAAACCCTGTGGTATGCCAGCAATGGAGGGAGAGAGTCAGCATAGGGAGATGGGATTCATTCAGCATCAGCTGACAGTTCAGACAGCCTGCCTCTGTGCTCAGAGCTCAGATCGGTGTGCTCTCCAACAGTTAAAAATAATGTGAAAATAATCTTGCCTGGGACTTGGCTGACAGAGGAGGGGGAAGGCCTAGAATTCTTGCAACGCGGGGTATTGAAACGCACCCCATGAACCAACGAGCACCTCATTGCCTGTTCTTTAGGATTATTCCCTCTTTGATTTCACCCCACACAAGCTCTCCACTGCCACTTCTTGAATTGTTTTTTCTTGTTTTCCTCCCCAGCCGTGGACGGTGATTAAAAGCCCAGCTGTTCTAGGAAGAGTTCAAGCAGAGTCAGCAGCTGCGAGCTCCAGTTCTAGGAACTGTGGCTGCGGGTCCTGGAGGAAGCTTCCTGGAATTCTCTCTGCCCTTCCAAGGAGAGCGAAAGAGCTATCGCCCTGACCTTCAGCCCCCGGGAATTTAGGGACGAGAATCTGGAGGAAGGGAAAGCAGGCAGCAGGGAAAGGTCTTAAATAGATATTTTTTTTCAGCTGCTGTTAGGTCAGAATAGTTTTACAGTTAGGTTGTTTGGTTTATTTGCTTTGAGGAAGGAGAGGGAGAGCCAGACTCACTGCACAGGAAAAGATACCACTATGACCACAGGAATTTGAAAAGGGGATATGGGGTTAAAAGGTCAGAGTTTTCCACCATCAGTCACAGCCTCTTTGTGAAGGGTTGGAGAGGGTGTCAGACCTAACTGGCCAACAGTTTTCCAAATCCTAAAACCTCAGGAAAGCATGTCCTCGAATAGAAGGAACATGAGAAAATGTCACCATTATGATTACTTTTCTGAACGGCATTTAAGGGTGGTGTGTGCTGCCCCTTGCTATGCTGTCTCCTCGTGCTGTTTACCTCTGTTAATTGTTCACCCATTCCTGGCCCAGTTGCAGATCTGCTGCTTGTTCCCTCCTTTCAAAACAGGAAATGATGTGAAGATTTCTCCAGAAACCCTGCAAAGCAATTAAGGAAATACACTCAGCATGGCTCTTACAAGTTAACCTTATCTTTACTGCCTGCTTGCAAATTAACTCTGCATGTGGTCCCGTAGCTTTCCAGTACTACAGAATTTTAATATTTAGACAGTCTTCTATGTTCAGCTACACTTAGGTACACGGAGGAGGGAGTTAAAATCAGAAAAAGGGGTTTGAGGCAAAATAATCTTGGCAGGTAGGGATTCAGTTCTAACGCACTGAATCCTGTAGTTACTTACAGTACTCTTGTAATTTAGTGCCATTTTTTCTGTGCAAGTTAAAAATGTATAACAAGCCCATTTTACCAGAATCTGAAAGAGATGTTCACTTTCACGACAAATTTCTGAGCTTGTGTCAGAAATTACTGGGTGATATTCTCTGGCCTGTGTTGTGTGGGAGGTTTGGTTATAGGAAATCAAAATGGCATTTAGTTTGACATGAACAAGAACTCTAAATTTAACAGGGATGATACATCTGAGTAAAAGCTCTTCAGTTTAGAATTTACTGTAGTCATCCTTTGAGGATAATATGACAGCTTTTGTGGACTTTACATTAAGGTTGCGACCTTAACTCTTGTTATCCCTTTTTGAGCCAGGCAATTGGACAAATAATCGAAATTGTGTGGATTGTTCCTAGTAGAAGGTGAAATTGGTGATGTTGTCAAGGGTCTCCATGATGCAATGCTGTTTATTTACAATGACTGTACAAAGATATGCTTCCCTGAATTCAGCAGGCATCAAGCGGTAGAAGATGGTATCTTTGCTTGTACCTCCAGGCCTCTTTCAGCTAGCACTCATCATCGCAAAAAGCATTTGATCTAGGCTTTTTTCAGGTGTCTGGTGCTTTCCTATTACTTTTTCTCTCAATCTTTGCTTTTTCTGGAGTAGGCACACAAACCGTCATAAAAATGATAGTCAGCAGAATCTTCTCAAACATGCCTTTGTTTTGGGTGGTGACATGTGCCTGTGTTTGGGGTGGAGACCACTACAGTTTCCCTCACTTTTATGTTGTACATGCATTCCTGGAAAATGGCACATAACTCTGCATGGGGTCCCATAGCTTTCCAGTACTACAGAGTTTTAATATTTAGACTGTCTTCTATGTTCAGCTACACTTAGTTACATGGAGGAGGGAGTTAAAATCAGAAAAAGGGGTTTGAGGCAAAATAGTCTTGGTAGGTAGGGATTCAGTTCTAATGCACTGAATCCTGTAGTTACTTACAGTACTCTTATAATTTAGTGCCATTTTTTCTGTGCAAGTTAAAAATGTATAACAAGCCCATTTTACCAGAATCTGAAAAGAGATGTTCACTTTCACTACAAAAGGCAACCTATTAAATAGGTACTTTGTGTCAGTCTTTCATCAGTCCCATGGGATGCCCATGCCCGCTACGGGACAGGGAAGTCCGGGTGAGGGTGATCCCCTGCTCTCCATTAATGCTGACTTCGTAAAGGAACATCTTGAGAAGCTGGATACCTTCAAGTCAGCTGGCCCTGACAATCTTCACCCCAGGGTACTCAAGGAGCTAGCAAGCATCATAGCCCAACCTCTAGCACGGATCTTTGAAAACTCTTGGCGCTCTGGTGTAGTGCCTGAAGACTGGAAGAAGGCCAGTGTGGTGCCTATCTTCAAGAAAGGGAAGAGAGTGGATCCGGCTAACTATAGGCCCATTAGCCTGACTTCTGTCTCGGGGAAGATCTTAGAAAAGTTTATTAAAGAGGCCATCCTTAATGGACTGGCCAA
>JAGPOW010003310.1:3308760-3333457 GCA_030014935.1 Caiman crocodilus
CATTAGGAAGAACTTCCTCACAGTTCGAGTGGCCAAGGTCTGGAACGGGCTCCCAAGGGAGGTGGTGCTCTCCCCTACCCTGGGGGTCTTCAAGAGGAGGTTGGATACACATCTAGCTGGGGTCATCTAGACCCAGCACTCTTTCCTGCCTATGCAGGGGGTCAGACCCAATGATCTATTGAGGTCCCTTCTGACCCTAGCATCTATGAATCTATGAATCTAGCCAAGGCAGAGGCATAACTAGCACTCTCAGCACTTTGGGGAGAAAGGAGTGCTGAGTACTGAAAAGGGGGGAAGAGATGCTGCAACATCGGCTCCATACACATTGGCTTCTGCCTTCATGGGCTTCCAGGGACTGCCATTCTGGTGCCCTGTTTTAATCAGTGCCTGGGGCTGCCCACTCACCCACCCCTAGTCATGCTACTGAGCCAAGGTAAACTCTGGAAAGGGATGCATAGTGTTGATCCTAACTAGCTTCATCAACTCTCTGTGCCTTGTCTGTGCTAGGATTTTACATCTTGATTTACATAGCCTGATGTAAAAGACACACCTTACTTAGCAGTGAAGATATAGTCTGAATGTGTCCCTTCAGCATTTCTTAGGCTGCATAGGAAACTCTTTGCTGAGTAGCTGTGTGTTCACTGGAGTTGCAGGCCATGTGTGAAGTTCCACTTAGAGTGTGTGGGAAGCATGGGCTGGGGCTTAAATGACGTGTCTCTGTCCACTACGTCTATGTCTGTAAAGTGAGCGTTACATGTACTTACTCATTTGGTGATGACGGGGAGTGAGGCTTAACTACTGGTTGTGAATCTCTTTGAGGACTTCAGCAGAAAGGTGCTCTAGAACTGCTCTTCATTTTGGGCACAGGATGACTTCTCTTTCTCATTTGCTAATTTATTCCATAGTCTGAGCTGCCTCTCCCAAGAGCTGAACACAGGGTTCTTTGTGGTGTATGTGTAGCATTTATCTTAAGTGATTTTAATTTCAGTGTGCTTATTACAGCAAAGGAAGGAGGAGGAGGTTTTTGATACCAAATTAAGATGATGGTGTTCATTTCCTCTGTGGGTCTAGCAAGCCAGGGTGGACAGCCAGGGTCAGAGGTTCTCTGATACTGTCCTAACGTAGAACATAACTTCTTGACTTCACCTTTCTTCCAATTTGGGATAATGTGAGGTAGTTCCTAATCTGTTACTTACAACAGGACAACTCTGTAGTAACTACAGTTATTGCTGACAGTGAAAAGTATATGGCAAGGGATTTTCAATGTATTTTTAAGACAAGGGAAAGTACCCTGTGACCATGAAAGCACTGCATGTGAGCACAGGCTGGGTCATCCATTTTAGTGCTTCTGTTTTTTGAGTTGCTTTTCAATACTTGACTTTGGGTGGTATCTATATTTATAATGAAATAAGTAACGGAGTGCCAAAGTAGCACAGAAATCAACACTTTAGAAACATATATACCAGTAATATCCTCCAAATGCCTTTTGCTGTTGGCATGTCAAAAAGAGGGGTCCAGGATGGTGCTGTCTGTGCAGATTGCTAATTATCTGTAATGCAGATATGAAATGCATAGAAAAAACCTCTTACCTAAAAACTAGAGCCAAACTAGAAGACTACATATAAGTTGCATCCTGGAAGTGTTTGAAGGATTCATATCACAGTGCAAGGTTGAGTACCAAACAGATTGTGTGGATAAGCAGATCCAAAAAGATGTGTGGGAGCAACACATTAGGTGTGGTTTGTGTTTCCAGAGAAATCTACATTGAATGTGAAGTGAAATCAATGGGTGTGCATTTTACAATAGGATCACCGCCTTCTACAGGCAAGTCCCTTCCTGCTTTTAGGATTAATTTATTGATCAATCTAGTCTATCCAGCTAGTTCACAATGCCCTGAGGTTATTATGACATTTGCACTCCCTAGCTTGGAACCACTGCATGTAAGTAACCTCTTTCCTCCCCCATTCAGTAACCCGTCAGGTCACTCGAATATGCCTCTTCACTAGCAAAGAGTGCATCCATAAGATAGAATAGTGTGTACCAAATAAAGACTTAAGTGAATCTTTGAACTCATTCCTCAGCCACTTGAAAATGATTGTGGTAGTATGGAGGTAATGTGTTCAGCCCCAGTTCATGAAATGCTTCATGGCTTTCTTCAGCAATTCTCAAGTAAAGGAACACTTATATGTCTTTAGGAAAACACTGTCCAGCCCCCCCAGTGACATAGGGCATAGAGCTAGAGACAGTAAACTAAGAGACGGGATGGCAGGGGAAGGGCAAATGGATTCTTGAGGGCCTGGGAGGCATGGAAGGGACCTCCTAAAAGCAAGTTGTTTTGTTTTTTGCTTGGAAACTTTTCCCCAGCCCTGGGTGTCATTCATACACGGAGTTGTGTAGATTTTTTAGAAAGACATAAAGTATAATAGATGTAGGTCACATTTTAGACTACCCTGGACTGTTATTTACTATAAAAATGCTCTTGCCACTAACTGTTTCAAATCTGTGCTGTCTAATGCACTGTGCATGCAGTGAAAGAAAACAAGGGTTTTTTTCAATGTATTTATGGGTTTCAATGCAGAACTCTGATCTCTGTCTCTGCAGTGTTTAGTGTCTGGCAGTAAATGTTAAGAGGCTCACATGACAGGAAGGATCATGACCAAGTTGAATAATTTTTTACAAGTATCCTTCAATCCACAGTGCACTGCTTGCTCTAAAATGGATTTTGAGTTATGCTGCTGTTCTGGGGGAAGAAGCTATCTTGATACTTGAGAATGTTAAATCTCCCTGATCAGCAATCCTCAGCTGGGTCCCCTAAATGGCTGTACAGAGAACTAGCAACAGGGTACCAACAAATAAAAATGGGACAAACCGAATGGTCCCAGATCTTAATATTATGCTTGATGTCTCCAGGTCATGGGCCAAAATACAGTGCAGGTCAATTCTGTATAGAAGTTATCACCATTGAAAGTTTATATATTGGCCTGATGGCATGTGTTTGAGTCAACCCAGTACTCAGCCCCACTAGTTTCATTCCCAGTGGACAAATATCCATAAAAAACCTGGCATCAAAAGTGGCATTAATTGCTGAACATGCTCAGAGAGGCTGTGTCCAGACGAGTGCAGACATTTGGTTCTGCTGGGACAACTAGCAGCAGGCCACCTTGTGCCTCTGCTCATTGTCCCCGGGGAAAGCCTGGGCCACACTCCCTCTGGTGTGTGGAGGGTTGCCCCGGGTGGCTAAAGAAGGCTAGGGTCAGCAACTGTGCTAGCCCCAGTAGCCTTACCTGGGTTTCTGAGTTACAATAGCTCTGCAGCCACATTGCAAGCTGCAGCCACGTCCCAAGCTGCAGTCATGTTGTTCCAGCTGGGAGCCTGCCAGCAGCCAGAGTGTGGCTCCTGCTGGCCAGGCTCCGGTTTTGGGCGGCGCACGTTGCCGCCACATGTGCCACTCCACTATCCGTTCTATTCATAGCCATGCCATTGAGCTGGTGGATGATCTTACACAAATAATTTTTCCTGTCATTCCCTGATGTCTGCCTGCTCTATTTAGATTGTGAGTTTTTGGGGGAGGGTAATAACTGCTAGTATAACTCCTAGTACAATGGTGCCTGAGCTTATTTGTGCTGCTGTGATGTTAATAATGATGCTTGTAGAAGAAGAGTGGTGGGACAAATCAATTAACTACACACAAAATCCTCTCTTTAAAATGCCATGTTATAAACAATGCGATCCACACAATCTGAAGTCAGAGCCTCTGAGTCCTATCCATTTTTGCCCATTCTAATATGGAACTTGTCTACTGAGACAGTGTGCCTTGGTCTAGTCAGTAATGGCATTTCAGCAAGAGCTGGAAGGGTAGCTTACAGTACTGAAAACAAAAACCCTGAGTATGGGAGTTGAGGCATGTAACTGTAGGCCACCCCAAATCCTGTGGGAGGCCTCGCTTCAGTTGCTTTGTCCTAACTATATATAAATGATTCAGGTGATGAGACTTTCACAGGGAACTGCCAAACTGGCCCTGACCTCTGGTTCTTGTAGCTCTGTATTCTGGCTCCAACAGCACGCTGGTTGCTTCAGAGAATGGTAGCAAGGATCCCAGGGCAGGCGCTCCTGCAATAATCTGGTCTTTACATTAGGAATATGGGCAGATGAATACATACACTGGTGTAATTCATATCAATTTTGGATAGTGTTGTAACAGGAAAAGACAAATGTGCAGCTATCCAAGAGTAGCTCCTGCAGAAGGTGGCTCTTATGGTGCCTCTTTGCCTTTAATGAACAGCTACCCTGGGATGGATGTAGACAGACGCAACCAGTAATTTATATTGGTGGAGTTTTAACCCCTGACTTTTTTTTCCAGGAATAATTCTTTACTTACCACAGTAAGGGTACATATCTATCTGCTATATTTTTATAACAGTATAATGCATTTGCCTCTGGTATAAATATTTTATCTGTCCATGTTCTAGATCTCATTCTAATCTCTTAAAAGAGATTGGCTTCAGTCCCAAAGCATTAGGTTTAAGGCCTCTTTCAAAAACTTCAGCACTAACTAAAGTGACACTGCTGTTGAAGTTATATGTGTATCACCCTTGTCTGAATCCCTTTTGTGGTTTTCTTTTGGAGATTACTCCATAATCTAATGGATAACTCCATTAGAAAGATTTTTTTCTCCACCCACTTCAAATTTTCCTCCTCCAGTGGCCCTTTCTGATTAATAATGTAACCCATTTTTACCATTACAGTTATTGCTAATGTTTGGAATAAGCCCCATCCTCCTACATAACTACCTACACCTTGCCAGCAGTAGATGACTTCAACCCAATTTTCTTTCCATTCCCAGCTTGTGAGTTTCTTCAAGCTTTTATTTTTTTACCTATGCCACAGGTTCCAGTTTCAATTGCAGCTCTGCACCTGGTCCCAGCAGTAGAAAATGCAAGATCTGCCCAGTATGCAGCAAGAAACCCAAGGTGGTTGTGCTCCAGTGCTGATGTGATTGGCAGATGTATACATGGCATAGAATTATCCTCCTGACTGAATGGAAGTATATTTCAAGCCTCCCTTTCCTCCTCCTTTATGCACTTTAGTGCATGTGGTAAAAAAAAAGAGGTAGGGCTGGATATGGGTGGAGGTTGGGCTTATCTCAGAAGGAATAGATTGGAGCATGGGTCTCAACTTGTTATCTGGACACTTATCTACATGGGCCCCCTTTTTGGTAACTTCCCACTAGACGAGAATGGCAAGATTGGGTTTCTTTACATTTCCTGTGCTGCTGAACAACTCCCAAGCGCATGTGAAACAACATGAGGCTGCTGACCAAATAAAGTGCCTAAATGAACAGTTCTGCCCGAGGGCAAGGCGTGCACTTGGAAGTTGGCCCTGGGAAAGATGCTCAGAGCAGGATACTAGTCTCCACTCCTCAGATAATTAAACCTGCAGGAGGGTTTTATCTTCGGTTTAACAAATAATCCTCCATTTTTTATATTTGGCTGGTTCCTCTAGTTCCTTTGGCTGCCAACTTTAATGGTCTTAAAACTTCCACCTAGAGAATAGGTGAGGCAAGGTTCATTACAACAGTTGATGCATAAAATATTAATACCTTCTTGTCAGGAATGGACTAAACTGCAACATTTGGATCTTTATCCAAAGCTGCGGTTTGTTCTGGCCTGCTTCAGCTTTCTTCTCCCCTCCTCACACTCCTTGGAAATGCAGCCTGAGAGGTCAGCAGTGTTGCTGGTGATACTCCACCATGTCTGCTCACACTTGTTTTGCTGGGAAAGAGTTAAGTGGATTCTGTTGATTCAGTAAGATATTTGATAGGCCTGTGCAAAACAGCTAGTATTTGCTTCGGATTCAGATTCGGCCAATTTTGGGGGACAGTGATTTGATTCAGTGATTCATATCACTGTCCTGATTCGATTCAGCCGAATCTCCAAATGGACCAGGCCCATTCCCCACCCCTCTCCCAGACCAGCAATGGCCATCCCCCCTAGCTCCTGGCACTTGGGGACAAAAATCCCCAGCTCAGCAGGTGCTGCTTGGTGGGGGGCAATCCTGGATGCCTCCCACTGCCCCACGCTGCATGGGGAGCTCTGCACAAGCCCCCGACTCCCCCTCCCCCAGCCTCTGCACAGGCCAGCTCCGGCCCTTTAAGAAAAAGAAAAAAACCTGAAGAAACCCCGGGACTCACTGATCCTGCCCGCAGGGGGTGATCCCTACTGCCCCGCGCCACGTGGGGGCTCCACATGACCCCCGAAGCCGCGAGGCTGCAGCAGGAGCGGTGAGTCCCCGGCTTTTCTCAGCTTTTTTTTTTTTCCTAAAGGACAGAGCCCCAGCAGGGGGGCAGCTGTGGGGGGGCTAGGGGAGAAGGGGGGGTCAAGGGGTTTGTGCAGAGCCCCCCCATGCAGCATGGGGCAGCGGGGGGGCATTGGCAATCGCCCCCCACCCGGCTGCACCTAGTGAGCACTGGGGCTTTTTTTAAAGTACCGAGAGCTGGGGCAGGTGGGGGCAGCCATGGGGGTGCTGGGGGAGAAGGTGGGGATCCAGGGAATGGGGGTTGGTGGGCTGGCAGGGGTCCCCCCATGGTCCCATCCCCGACTCCTCTGCCCCTAGTACTTACCAGCTCCCAGTGGCTGCGGCTCCCTGCTGCAACCACCGGGACTGCCCGAATCATCAAAGCTCTCGGAATCTGCCAGAGATTCAGAGAGCTTTGAATTGATTTGGATCTTTAAATTGGTCCCAGATTTGATTCGGATTTGGAGATTCGGCCACTGAATCGGGCCAAATTTCCTCCGGATTGAATCATCACCCAAAGCTTCTCACAGTCCTAATATTTGACTTATTAGTCCATCTGAACAGTAGGGAAATGGGAGAGGCTTTTTAGAGAGAGAGGATCAAGGTTATGCACTGTGCTGTCGAGAGCAAGGAACCAGTGGAGCAGCTAAGCCTGGGGAGGGGGTTTGAGCTAGTTCATCATAACTTAGTTAATATGCTAAAGCTCAGCAAAAGGAGATAGTTTTCTTTGTGTTTGAGAGCAATCCAGAAAAATTAATTGCTTCAGACGTATCTACTATCATGTCAGAAAGATGATTCCTGAAGACACAAAAGAAGCTATATGACCTAGTTTGAAACATACTGGGCATGTCTACACATGCACTGATGTGCTGTAATTACGATGCATGAAGTTTTTTACTTGTAATAACAGGTATGAACTTAATGCACTGTAATTGGTGGTGCTGTGCAGTAGTACTGGTGCATGTCTTTTAGGTGACACTAATGCACAGTAGACTAATTGTACTGCACATTAGTTCATTAGCATGGCTTTTGCTGTGACATGCTAATGTGCAGTGGAATTAGTCTACTGCTCTTCTAGCATCTCGTGTAGATGTGCCCACTGTGTATTCTAAATTTATCATGAAGCAATTCATCTGTCAGGATGGTGAGCCCTTAATAGCATATTTTCAGACACAGAGAGAAGATTTTTTTTCTCTAGTCCTCCACCCTTCTTGAAAGACTACTTTGTATGGTCTGTGTGGGCTCTGGGTGTAAGCAATGCATCAGGAATATATGGGAGTTGGGGACGTGTCCCCCAAATTTCTGTGCCGTCAGTGGGGCATGGGGCTGCAGCCTGGCCAGAGCCAGGGCCCAGCAGCAGTGGAGATGGCAATGGCAGTGGCACAGTTTCTGCGCCAATAGCAGGGCTGCAGCCTGGCTAGACCTGAGGCTCAGCTGCAGTTGGGGCAGAGGTGGTGGTGGCAGCTGCAGCAGCAGTGGTGCAGAGTTGTGCTCCCCCACTGTCAGAATTTACATGTTGCCTATGGTTGTGGGTATATGTGCCTGTGCCTATGCACAAATTATATTAATGTGGAAAGAATGTAAATCTGATCTGTTTGCCCCACATTGGCTCAATGACAGTGGTACTGGCAAAAGAGCCAAGGCATCCCAGAAAGAGATATTGCAACATTATAATTAAAGGTGTGTCTGCATTTCTGTCACACCCCTGTTTTCAACTGCAAAAATAAAATCATTCGGGATAGAAATGTGGCACCTGGCCTCCCAGAGCACAAGTGCATTTCCATTAACAAAATGTCCTGAAAATGCAGGAATCAAAGCAATCATTAAGATAACGTCAGTAACAGCATAAGATAACATCAGATATAAGTATTTACTTCTGATTTGTCTTTATATTTCACAATGTCACATTTATACTTGGTGTTCCTACTTCCATCTTCAATTGGGTTGCATATGTGTAAGAGAGACAAATTTGGCTCAAAGTATTTAAAATCCTTTTTAAATTTCTTAAAGTGCTGCTGTTTTTTTAAATGCTCCTTATTGTTTGTAAAACTTTCTTCCAAAGGTAAACACAACTTTGCTTCCCTTCCCAATTTTATTTTTCTGTTTTACTCATCTTGATTTTCCTCAATCCTGCATCTCTTCATGTTTTTAATGTCATCTACAAGGACTCAAGTGTTGGTTTGGTTTTGGTTTTGGTTTGACCAACATTTCAATCTGAGTAGCAGTGATTGCACTGCCAAAGCATCTCCTGTGTGCAGTGAAAATCTCATCATCAGTAATGAGTGTGGCTCTGGCAACAAGGGTTCTTAGTGAAAGCCAATTCTAGGACAAGGGGAAGAGGAAGAAGTGTAGGTTTTGGAGGTCCCATGAAAATATTGGACCTGAGGTCACATTCAAACCTGGTGTAAACAGAGTTTTAGGTATGACTATCCTGTTTCCATGGTGCTCATTAGACTACTACACCCTGTCGACTTGCTTTTGCTCTGTATGAACCAAGCCAGAAATGAGGTGATGAAGCCCACTTGGACTTGGCTCCCCCTACCTTTCTCAGGCAAAATGGAGACAGGGATCTTGAGAATGGTGGTGAAAAGTATTCCCAGGACTGCTTGGAGCACATGCAGTGTGAGCACATAGGCTATGGACATGATCCTCAATAACGCTTTCAGCAGTGCCTGGAGATACCCTTACATTGCATCTACTTACACCTCAACCCTACACTCCGGAAGGTTTTGAGAGCATTCCTTCACATCCAGGCAGTTTGGGATCTTTGCTCTCATTGCCTGCAGCTCCTATGCATGGAGCAGAAATGAGATAGCTATTTCTTGACCAAGACTTGGATGTTCAGTTTAGAATTAGTTTAAACTCTGGCCTCTTTAAATCACTGCATGATAAAAACGGTGTTTTGAGTTTATTTGGCAGGTTTGGGAGCAGGTAACAAGGTTATGCTTTCTGCTCTGATTTGGCTGCTGAAAAAAAGCAAATTGAAGACTCACCGTGGATAGGCCCATTTGAATATCACCAGACATTTTTTAAGCTTTAAACTGCATTTAACTTTTTCACTTAAAATCCAGATTAAATTATGTTTTAACAAATTGTCTCCAGGTAAAAGAAACTGACTTTCTGGACTCTATGGATATTAGTGTTTATTATTTGGACCATGGTAACACCTAGAGGATCCATTGTGCTAAGCACTGTACAAACATATATAACCAAAATGGTCTTGGTGCCTAAGAGCTTACAACCTCTAGCCTCCCCTCTACATGCATCATTTCACTTCCCAGTTGACCAAGCATGCAGTGAGGTTACCCTCTTCTTCTTTCCAACAAGCTACCATTCCTAACTGGGTTCTCATAGGGCAGGAAGTCAGAACCTTACAAGCTTTATTCTATCAGCACCCCAACAGAAATGTGGCTGTATAGGTACAAGGGAAAATTCAGGAGACCGAATAATTTTCTCCATCTCCCTACTGAACACATTAGTTGTAGTGACTGATCTTGCACCTTCTCCACAGACTTGCTATGTTTGTGGGCTTCCTGAGATAATTATTGCTCTTTTTAAAATCCATCATCATATGTACAAGTGCCCTGGGGTTTCCTGGTTCCCAGTATCTCTGTTGTCCTCAGCCAGGCAGATGAGCTTGTATCAAAGGAAGCCTTTTCAGTGGTTTCATGTTTTTTAATGTATTTTTTATTTGTTTTTAAATGTTCTTTCTCAGTAGGCTGCCTTCCCTTAACCCCTGCCACATTGTGCAAACTGGGAGGGGAGGATACAGTGATAGGCAAACCTGACATCACACACACACACACACACACGCACACTGCCAATCATCAAAGTATCAAAAACAAGACAGTGATTCTGCCTTGTAAAACTTGTACAAGCATAAAACAACTTGTAAAAACATAAAAAAGGACATTGGCTAAATACATCAGGTTGTACTTGTGCCTCAGATGAGCAGCCCCTACAAGGAGAAAGGAAAATCCACCAGTTATCTTAAGGTCATCCCTTGGGTCATTGTCTCATCTCTTCTCACAACCCTGACATCCCTCTCCAAGCACACACAATCCTGGAAACCCAGCACTGGCTTGTATGGAGAGCTGGGAAAGTATGCACCAGGTTAAGATTAACCTGCCTGCTATAGCATAAGAACTCACAGGTAAAAGAAGATGCTATAGAGAGCAGACATTCTCTGTCCCCACAGAGTGCCAAGAATTGGGGAGGTAGTGGGATATAATGATAGTGCTCAGGAGGCAGCCTTACCTTCCATGTCATTGCCTGGCTGAATCCATTTGTTTTTTTGTCCTATCTAGCAGTGCCTCAGGGGCTGATATGATCCATTGTGATTTATTTGCTATGGTGTTGGGGCATGGGGAGGGGCAAAGAGTAATGTTTAAGCTTCATCTTGAAGCCCAGGATTTTGGACAGGATTTTTTTTGTGAAGCAATTCAAATATGAGTTGTCAGAGAAAGAAGGGAGCCCTGGAGAATCTGGATGCTGGCATTTCCAATATGGGATGCAGAATCAACACTAACTTCAATAACTTAAATGTTATTCAGCAGGGAAAACTCCATGAACAAATTAACTAGAACATAATAAAGCACACATTTCGTATTGAAGGTGGATGATGGTGGCCAACCAGTGCAAAGGGGCTGATAACTGACAATCTGGTGGCGATGGTAGAGGGAGAAGGGGGAGTTCTTTCTGTTGAGTGGGTTTATCCAACTGTTCTTCAAAACAATAAATAAATACCATAAAATTGTGTGTTATCACTGCAGCTTAGCAGAGCCAGCTCTGAGCCAGGGCAATGATGCCACCATCCCCTTTTTGATTCTCTGTGATAAGGGCAATGACAGGAGAACAGCCCTGATAAAAAGAGAGCATGTGCCTCAGGCACCACTCTGCCTGCAAATAATCATTGTGAAGCATCTCTTCCTAATTAGTTTATTTAAATATTTGAAAATTGCCTTTTGAAAGGGGCAAGGAGGGGACTTATTGTTCCAAGCTTGGCATGTAGAATTTTTTATACAGACTTCCAAGGGAGAGGTACTTTCTCCCAAAAAGCCTTCTAGCTCTTGTCTCTGTCACTGCTGGCTCAGTGAAGCATCTCTGTAGGGTGCACAGACTGGCATGTGCAGTCTCTGAGATAACATTTTCCAGCCCCTTAGTTTAGGAAGAAAGGAAATATTCCACATGTTGTGGAAATGGAGCCTAGATGCCAGAGTTTGGACCCAAGCTCTGATTTGAATCTGAACTTCTCCTTAATTCTGGAGGTGTTTGGATGTGGACCTTGGCATGGCCTGTTACAAGGACAACCACAAGTAGATGACATTCAAATCCAGATAGAAATTTAGATCTAAACACCTCTAAATTATTGGGGGTCCTATAGGCTGGGATATTTTATTCCATTTCAGGTCCATCCCTACGTTCTTGAAAGAAAAAGAAACAGAAACAATGAACTAGAAGGTCCTTTAAAATATTTTGAAAAGAGAAGCTACCATGGAAATAAATAGTGAAAATAACAATGTTAAACATTCCTGGTGTCACAGCACTCTGAAATTCAAGTAGTGTGCACATGCCACAAACGTTTCCTCCAAGCCACTGTCAGTAGTGCTTGGAGGTTCAGAGGTTGGATTGTGCCACATGGTTCATTGGTACAACCAGCTCCTCCGTGGTGTAGGAATGAAATTAGAGGGCAAGGTGAAGGGAAGATGGATGCAGTCTCTGCTGATGACCAGGACTTCACTGTGCCCACTTGATGCCACACTTCAGTGGGACAAAAGCACATCAAGGTTCTATTTGGGTTTATTAGTCTTTTTGTCCATCTGTGAAACATCAGCAGCACCTCATAGCTGGAAGGGGTATTGTTTCAAATAGTCCCCCATCCGCCTGGGCAGAGGCAGCTGGTCCACTTCAGCTGTTGACTTGTTGATCCGTAGCCGGCACAGGTGCTGTAGGCTGGGGGCATTGTCTTTGCGACTGAGTGGTCTGATCAGTTTCAAATGTACTGCTGCTGCTGCCATCTCCTTCTGTATGGGGGGCAAGGGCAAGGGAGGTGGATAAGGAACATCATTCTTGCTCTCCATTGTACAGGACATGACATAATGCTGGATAAGGCTGACCACATCAGGAAAGGCCAGAATGCGGGGTTTGGACAGGCAGTTTGAATCAAGCCGGAACTTGCTGTCTGCATATTCAATGCGCACATTGGTTGGCCCCCGGTTGGTCTTGACAGAGAGCGTGAACAGGTAGCTAGGATGGGTACTGTCTCGTACCAGGAACGTGCCCTCAGGCATCTTCTGGAGGTGCTGCTTGGCCTCACTGGCAGTGATAGACCCCCAGTACCAGCCTGGAAAGGAATCCCCAAAAGAGTTAATTAGAAAACTATTACTGCTAACAGGCTACTTTTATCCTGGAGGCTTTGAAGCTCATTCAAATCAAGGTTTGGGAAAAGGTAAGAATAGGCATCTTGCCTAGAGTGATGGCAGTCAAGCATCACCCACAACCTTAGGTTTTCATTGTTGTGCTCAGGCTGGAAAAGGGGAGGTTGTTGCTTCAGGTTTGGGACTAAGTAGGTGCATCTACACGAGACAGTATTGTGCAGTAGCATTGTCAGGCACTAACTGTGCAGCAGCATTACTACATAGTAGTAACGAGCTACTGCACTATAGCATGTTGCTACTGTGCAATAGCATCTGGAGAAAATTGTGCAGTGACAGTACTGCTCAGTAATGATAGCTACCGCACAGTCATTTAGTACTTGCTTATGCAAATACTAAACGACTGCTTGGTAACAACTGTGCAGTGTGCTGCTCATGTAGATGTGGCCAGTGAGAAAGAGAAGCTTGTTCCCCTTTCTTTGGATTGAGCTATTAAAGGCAAAGCTGCATATGCCGGTAAGGGGCTGCTATGAGATAGAAAGGGTCTTACCAGATTCCCGCAGGTAAGAGAAGGTTTTGGCAATGCACATCAGATCCTCCTCAGGGTCTCGCATCCGAGGCGAGTTGATCTCCAGAGCAGGTGCCACAAAGGCAGGGGCAGACTCTTCTTGGAAGGCTGTGACGGAGAGAGGTTGCATGACTGGCTCTGACAAATCTGCTGCAATGCCTCTGAGAGACAGTCTCCTGCTCTTCTCCTCTGCCAGCAAAGGATGAGGTCTGAAACAAGGGAAAGTCATATTATTTTACCTTGCTTTGCATGATGTTGCATCATCAGCTCAGCACATGCTGTGTCATGCTACAGCACATTGTGTTCATTCAACAGATCCTTGCTAAGCCTATATTTCAGATGGAGATAGGTGCAGAAAAATATGTCACAGAACTACTGTATCTTGGGAGGGGCAGTAGTTCAAACTGTACCTTGTGATGCCAGATGCAAAGTCTAACCATAGGATGTTACATTTTAATATGGAGGTGGGGAGGAGATAAGGTACCTAATGACGCCCAGTGATCTGAGTTTCGCTTATGCTGGTGTAAACGCCTCCATTTACTTTGGTGGAATTATTCTTGATTTATGATAATATAAGAGAAAAACCAAGCCCAGTGTGTTTTTTTTCTTTTCCTGTCCTCTCATTGCAGGGTGATTTGATTTTACTGTGCCTGTTAGAAACTAAAAGTGAGCGTGGGCTGATTTTTGAAATGTCATACTAGTAGACTAATCCTGTTCAAAGTTTTAGCCAGCCCTGGCACAGTAAAAACTATTGCATTCAAATAGCATTAAGGAAACTTAACGTAAAGTTTATTACTCAGTGCTTGGTGGTTTTACAGTATCAGATGTATTCTGACATATAGCAGTGCTGTGAGGAGCATTCTTCAGCAGGTTTCCAAATATTTCCACGGAGCAGTACTGTAGCCTTCTAACAACTAGCAGTAAAGTGCCTTTGTGATCTTATATAAATAAACAGTGGCAAGTCTAACTTTGTACCATAGGGGTTGCTAAAGGAAGCCATGATCTTCAGTGACATTTTAAGTAGTTGGGGATGGGAGGATAGGAGTTGTCCTTTCAATCAGTATTTAGCCAGGATGAGGGTTTAGCCAGTTTCACTGCAGTGGGCAGTGTCCCAAGCTGTGCATCAAGCCAATAAAAGAGTTCCTTTTGTGTCAGACTCATGCCTTGCATCTTCTTGCACTGTGTGCTGTGGCACTGCCTAATGCTGCAACATATTCCAATGTTATCCCCACCTCATCTAACACTAGGATGAATACTCTGCAATCAGAAAATATAAGATTAATGGGTTTTGAGGGTAATACAGTAACATCTCCAATTTGAAAGCAATCTCATTAAGGTAAAGTCTGCCTGGAACTAATAGAGATTTAAAAGGGAGCTGCAGTATCCTCCCCCATTATAAGAAAAGGGATGGGACTAACCAAAATTACTGCACACTATGGATACACGTTTACATGTGCACATCTGTACTGCGCAGTAAATATGGTGACCCACACCAACATGAGCATATTTTGATACCTGCATCATGCCCAATTAGTTACCGCACAGTAACACACATGTAAACACCTTATTGTGCAGTAACAGTGTGTGTATGTGGGCTGACTTGGGACTAAGTTTAGTCCCAAGTCAGTCCACACACAGCGTTAATGTGCTTTAATGCCTTCACATGTAGAGGCCAACCTATTCCTGCTTATTGTGCAGTAACTTATTGTGCAATAAATTTAAGATGGCACAAATGCACATGTAGACCTGCCCTGTACCAGCTATATTGAGTGGTGCTTAACAGGCATACGTCAGTGTAGATGAGGTGGGAACTGAGGTTATAAATTAATCTTTGTTATCCCACCAGGGCAGACTCCATTCTCTTCAACATGCTGAAACCCAGATGTAACACAAAAGGAGGGATACAAGGAAAACAGTAAAACACAAGCAACTGGAAAATGATAGGGAAATGTTCCTTTAAGGAAAAGTGCTGCAATCAGAGTTCCATGGTGGTGGGGGGTTTTAATATGACTGCAGAAGAGTGGGTAGGTAAAAGTTTTATTGGCTCCTAAGTAAATTTAGGCCACCAATAAAATATGTTTGTTCTTCTGTCACATTGAAGGGGGCATCCTGGCCCCATAAAATGAAATGTTCCAAATTCAGAATGCAGTGTGATTTTTATATGAGCCTTGTCTTCACAGTTGGTCCTGGCCTTAGCACTGCCTAGTAGCAGAATCTGACCCATTTGGATTTTGAATTATTTTAGTAAATTCTGGCTATTTCTTTAAAACCAAACCTAGAAAAACTCTGTGCTTAACTGAAATCTTCACCTATGATCTTTAAGAACTGGTGTCCAAAGCATTTCTCTGTGGCTCTTGAAAACAGTGGCTCTGGGTAATATTCATTTCTGTATTTGCTGCTGTAGGGAAGCCCTGACTTTCTACAAGTAAAGTGTCACCTGGTTTAAATTCAGTAGCTTTTTTGGGAACTGAAAGTCATACTATTTTTAAAGGTATTTTAGCACCTCACTCCTACATAAATGCCTCTGTAAATCTGGCCTTGACTGCTCTCTCATGGGAAAGAGAATGATAGGTCTGATTGTTTTCCCTATGTTGTAAGCTGTACAATTATTGAACAGTGTAAAGAGGGGTAAAAATGTAGCTAGGGGGGCATATTCTGTTCTGGCAGCATTCGACAGCCACATTTTGCAGAGGTGACAATGACTTCACACACTGATAGGTAGGGGGGATTTGGGCCAACACTGTAGAGTCCTCATTTGTTCCTCAAAAATAAGGATGGTGCAGCTCAGATTCCAACCCTGCCTGATCTTGTTTCCTCCTGGAAAATTTCCTGACACACCCTTGAACACAGTCTTTAACTTCAAGAAATATTTTCTTATTGCTAGCTGGAGAACTGCTTTGTCTTTCAGACTTGAAAAGGAGATTAGGAATTATATGAGGCAGACTGGACAGAAGGAAGAAGGAGTTATGAATGAAAATCTTACCCCATCACTAATTACATTAACTGAGCACTTTTTAGCCAGTCCTGCTGCTGTGTGTTTGGCTGCCCTGTCTTTTCCATTGCTTCCTGGAATTCTGCCTCTGAAACTTCTTGAAGCCATCGGGACAAGCTGTTTCCCCTTCACTAAAGGAAGCCATGTAACCTCTGACTTCACATCGTTTCACATTTTCACCCCATTCTTGAAATAAAGAAAGTCCTTAGACCTTAAGTCTTTAAAGTATATATACAGTCTCTTCTCCACAGCCACAGTTAGCTCAGGTGAAAAGAAGCCAACATAGTTTGGGACAGAAGGGTTCACCTACAATGCTCATCATCTTTCTGGCTCACATTCTTTTCCAGTCCTGCAATCCATAGTCAGTGGAGCCCAAACCTCATGTGGTTCCTGTGGATTTCTTCTTTTGTATAAAGGGAAGGATTAGGAAAGGGTACAAGGAAGGGTTATGCTCACTGGACCTTGTCCTATTCTTTGTGTGTGAGCCTGCTGTCATCCTCCCTGCAGAAAGGGCCTGGATTTGATAGGGTCTTTAGTGAACATTATGAAATGGGAGGAAGTATTAAAATCTATGGATGGCAGGAGGTCATAAGACTCCTAAATAACAACATAATTAAGGCAAAGGAAAAGATGTAGCCAACGTGGTTCTACAGGGGGGAAACTTAAAGAAAGGACACTGTTGGGGGATCAGAGAGAGCTATACACAGTTAAGTTTTCCTGGGGAAGATAGATAGGGTCACCTTGTTCTGACCTCAACAAGGGGGATAAGAATGGCTCTTGCAGCTAAAGAAATAATGGAAGGAAAGTAGGCCCATTATTAGTGGCTAATTAATGTTCATTAAAAATGGCTGAGCTACTAAGCAGGAGAAAGCAGTTTAGAAGATCAGAAACAAAACAGCTTGTCAACTGAGCTGCTGCTATGAAGGAAATACGGGATGATGTGGAAAAAAGTGAATGTACAAGAAGCAGTAGATCTGGTTGATATGCATCTTGGGTCCTAAGAAAAATATCACACAAACTTTCTGATAGTTAACTTTCTGAAGGCAGGAAAGACATGCATCTTTATAGACCAACAACACTTACCATCTACCCTGCCTTATGACTGATTTCAGACTAACCCACTTAACTTTTTTAAAAGATCTGGAGAACCAAGAAGGTACAAGAGAAGAGGCTTTTATGGTCCCAGAGTTAGCTTTCTGGATGCCTTTCTGATTAGTCAAACATTGTAGCAACAAGAATCCATACACAGTACATGGGAACATTTCCCCCCTAAATTCCTTCAAGTCTTGTCTGAGTAAGAAGGGCAGAATTTAATCCAAAATATTTTAAGTCCTACAAGATAATGAAATCTTGAGCAATACTCAAGTTTATAAAGACCAAACTATGCACAAATGTGTCCCCATTTGAATGACAAATTTGGAATTTCCCCATTGAATGACAGATTTTTAGTGCATGAAAGGAATTATGTGACAGCATTTTGGTAAAGCATATAATATTCACATCTCACAAAACCTTACCTATAAAAACAGTTTCATTTGGTTTGGCTCTAGCTACTGTCAAAAAGGGCTGAAAACAAGGTTGAAACTGAACAAAGGAAAATTGAGGTTGAATAGCAGGAAAATATTGGTAACAGTGAACACTATTAGATTTGAATAAACTCTTAGGGGAACTGATGGAAATCCCCATACTTGAGTCACTTAACAGTAGACAGGTCAATAGTATAACATTGTTGGGAAAATCCTGTGGTGGCAGAAGGAATGGTTAAAATGACATCATGGTCTGACTAACATAAGCAATGTGCAAAAGTGTCTAATATAATCATGCAGTTTATGTATTTACAGACTCAGATGACCCACAAATGTTGAGGGGAGGGCATGGATTTTTGCAGATAGTATCTTTTATTGGACAAGTGCTATTGTATGCACAGAAGTAATAGGTGTTTACATGATAAAATTAGCCATTCACAAATATTTGTGGGTACCTAAGTGGAGATTGGGCACGCTGACTTTTTGTAATTTTTTAAAATTTCTAAAATGTACTGTATGCTCAGGTATATTTGTACATACAAGCTACTATTTGCTATCTGCACACACGTACACCTGTATATATGCGAGCTATGTACAGATTAAAATTCATTCTATATATCCATTTTAATTAGGAACAGAACAAAACTGAAACACCTAAAAAGCTCTTCCTTTGTTTGGTAGTTTGCTTCTCTGGAGACAGTAGATAGTCCTATTATCCCCTGCTTCTGTCCTCTCTAGTTGTACATATGGTTCATTGTATAGCACAGTTACCATTTTCTCTTCAGTGATTTTTTTACCCCAAGAGAACCTTGAACAGCATGTGATTTCTAAAGTATGGACAATGCAGAAATAGGGAATCTCATCTGATCACATCCTTCTGGACATAATATATTTAAAAAATCAGGCAAGAGAGACAGATTCTCAACCGGTGGGAATGAACCTATCCCCTTGAATAGGCTTAGTACAGCTTACATCAGCTAAGAATCCAGTCCGGAGAGTTTATTACAATCATTAAGCCTGTTTTTAACAATTTAACATACAAGGATTCTTACCCCTGAACACAGAGGATCATGTCACTCCTGAACCAAGGAAAAAGCATTAAGTCTTCAGGGTGGAAAACTGGTTTCGTCTTTTTTCTTGCTCCTTCTTCGTTGCTTCAGAAGATAGTACAGAAGATAGACAAGCCTTTGGTTACGACTTTACAAAAAGGAAGGCTGAACTGCTCCTCCTAAACCCCTTCCACAGCTCTCTGGAGTTTATACACTGGGAAAAGGCAGGCAGAAAGCAAAGCAGGCTGCCCCAAGAAATACTTTACTGATTGTTCAGCAACTTTAGCTAGAAAAATGTAGTCAATCCCACTGCTTTTGAAGATAAGAAAAAATATCTTTTTACTCTTCTTTACAAAGGAAGAGAAAAAAAAAGAAAACTTAAAAAAAAATAACCACAGGAAAAAAAAAAGAAAATATTGTCAGAAGAGGAAAAAAACCTCCTTCTAAATGATCTTTAAAATCCTCAACACAGGATTCAAAGCACCCTCTGAAACAATAATAATAAATAGATATTAATAAATAAGACCTCCCTGAATCCAAGGGAGAAGGGAGCTGGGAGAGCAGCAACCTGCTCTAACACTAGCTCTGGGAGTTATGAAGCCCTGTGAAAAAAACACTAAGTAATCTTTTGTTTGCCCCTTTTAATCTGTTCCAGGAAGTGACGGATTCCTGGAATTGTATTGTATTCACATCACTGCCCCGACATTAACCAAAAAAAAAGTATAAATAGATGTGTCCATAATGGATGTCTTGATGTCAGCACTGCACTGCAGGGGACGGGGGGCTAAAATAGCCTCCAGAGTATAGCAAAATCCCCAAAGGGAAAGGCAGAATGTTTAAAGGTCAGGTCAGAGCTGTCAGCTTCTTCCAGGGACCTAACTGAAAAGTTGTAAGTTGTTTTCTGTTTTATAAAGCAGTTGGCTGCTGTCGCTCTCTCTGTTCAAAGAAATACCTTTGATAGATTTCCAAGAACTTTCCAGGAAAACTGGGCAGTACTACAGAGCTCTGCCAATCAGAGCTAACCAGGGCTGGGCTGGACCTCAGAGTCTTGCCTATCAGAAGTGGATGAGGTTGGGCTGACGCTGGATGCTGCAATGAGGCCCATCCCATAGACACACAGAGAAATGTGCGTGCGCACACACATATACACACGCAGGCAAGCAGAAAGGAGGGAGGGAGTTGCAGGCAGCAGCTGCAATCTGCAAAGGCTCTTTGGGGCCCTATTAGCTATGTGGCGAGATAGGAACTAGAGAAATGTAATACCTTGCTGACAATTCCCAGAGAGCTGTGTGAAATTAGACAGCAGTTGTAATGTATTCCCCCTCCTAAGTGTCCCACACCTTCACGTACCAGCAAATAGCCTCCTTAATAAGCCTAATATGCTGATAGGTACTACAAGGCTGAGGTTGCAGTCAAGGAATTTCCCCTCCTGTACCATCAATTTGCAACATGAGACTTGCATATTCCTCCTGCTATTTCTTAAAATCAAACATTTTTTATTTCTTCTCCAACCTTCCAGCATCTGGCCAGACAAGCTGAGATTTCAACACTGTTATCCATTGTTTACAAATATCTTGAGAATGGGTGAAAGGTGCTGGGCTGAGCCTGACAGATGGAGAAAGAAGTCTTTTAGTATAGAAAGAGCAAGAGCTGAGCAAGTTCTTTCTACCGCCTCCTGAGCCAATGTGTGTCAGTCACTGACCTGCAGGAGCATCCTGAGGGAGAAGATGATATGTAGGCCAAGATCCATTGAAATGTAATCCTTGGGACTCCTCTTGCCTGTCTGCTGTAGTGAGGAGTTGCTTTGAGACAGAAGGACAGTTGAACACTGGGCACTGGCCTAAGTAAGGTGGCCCAGTGCCCCTGTCATCTGGGAATCTCATAGGAATTTGAAAGCCATCCCAGCCTCCTGGTTGAGATTACAATGGCAATGCTCCCCTGGCTTGGGTAGAGCACTCTGAATCAAGAGCTGGGTGAGTAATGGAATTTTTTAGATTGGGTTGAACTGAAACAGAAATATTTCAGGATTTTTTTAAATTTTTTTGCAAAACAAAATATTGTATTTGGAGTCAACCCAACATTTTATTTGATTCTAATCAAAATGTTTTTTCTTTTTGTTTTATTTACTTAGCTCTTTTTAACATTTTCCATAAAAAGTTAACTTTTAAATGAAAAATACCAATTTCAAATAAAAAGTCAAAAGTTTTATTTTTAAAACATCGAAATTGAACATTTGTCATTTTCAAATTAAATGAAATATTTCACTGGCTGAAATGGCTCAATCAGAGATGATCCTGCCTTCAGCAGGGAGTTGCCTAAATGACCTCTTGAGGTCCCTTCTAGATCTACTTTTCTATGATTCTGTGATTTCAAAAATATCCATGCAAAATATTCTGACATTCTACAGATTCTACTCAAGTTTTTGGGTTTTTTTACCTGAAGGTTTTCACTAAATTTGACCCACATTCATGAATATTCTCAGCTGCCCTTAAATTCATTTTTTCAGCAAATCTACTGTTTGTCACAAAGAAAGTTACCTGGTTCACCTTCAGACTCTCTCTCCCCTATCTTAGCTATACGGTTACAGATGGAAAGAAAGAAAACAGAATGAGCATATTGGCAACCCATAGGTGAATGACTTCAGCCTCTTCCCAACCTGAGCTCTTTGTGTATATCATTCTTCTTGGATCCACTGAAATATTGTGGTTTAGAAATCCCACTGTGAATGCAGACTGGGAGCCTGATTCTGTACTCACAGCCATTTCGGGGCTGTGTAACACAAGGCTTTGTATTCTTCTGTTTTTAAGTAAGTAACCTTGCTGTGGGAACAATGTTGTCTCTTATCTGTACCTGTCTGATCCTCAGCTTCAGAGGTCAGAAATCTCAGAGACATGTCAACTTCTTGTAATTGTCATTGCTAATGTGGACACCTGTCAGTCAAGTAGGGGCTTGTTCTTTTGATGTATCATTCAAGTCGATAATACATTAAAAAATAATGTTTACTTGGGCATGACCTGTACTGACTTTTTAGAAGGTCCTCCCTGTCCTCCTAACCAAGACTTCAGAACAACCTAACAAGAAAATGTCTTCATGGATTTACACTGGCTCTGATAACACCTGAATTTGGATTTTGAGAGTCTAGTCAGTGCTGCACGGATATGTGTGCAGTACAGAGAGGGTCAGTTAGTTATATGTTTTAGTATTCAGGTTTTGGTTTTAATTCAAAAACATCCCAGTAATTTGGGATTCAAAAACTTATCCCAGCCTTTTGTTGTTGCCTTTTAATTATTTCCCCTTGTGCACTAAATCAGGCTTGAATGTGTAGATACACCCAGGGTCAGGTAGGTTGCATCCATGTTAGGCAACTCACAAATCACTATATGAATTGCTGGTATCAAATTCTAAACAAAATGAGTAGTTCATTTTTTAAATTTCATTAGGAATGGGGTTGGAAAGAGGTTCTTGTGGCTAAGGCACTGGACTGAGAGTCAGGAGGCCTGCATTCTAGTGTGAAGTGGGCCCTATTTGATTCAGATTCAGCCTGAATCAGGGACAGTGATTTAATTTGTTGATTCGGATCACTGTTTGATTCGGTTGAATCTGAATCTGAAGATTCGATGCTGGTTCAGAGTATCAGCAATACAGACATAGACACAGCTTTAAATGTTTTTTTCTACATACCTCAAAGTACCAGTATGGCTCGTGAACACTGCAATGCTGAGGTGGATGGAGTGTCCCACAGGAGCGCAGGGCGGGCCCCCATGTGCTTGGCAGAGAACCTGGAAGTGGACCAGAAGTACTTCCGACCCACTTCCGGGTCTGCCGGGAAGTATGCTGGGGGGCCCCCCACACCCTTCTGGCTCAGCGATCAGCCACAGGGGGACCCCAGGTGCCCCCCAAGATGCAGGAGGCACCAGTTGCTGAGCTGGGGGAGGGGGACCCTTTGTGCTCTCCAGTGGACCCAGAAGCGGACTAGAAGTGTTTCTAGTCCACTTCTGGGTCTGCTGCCGAACTCGCTGGGGATCCCCCCATATTCCTCTGGGATGATCCATGCACCCCAGCATTGCAACATTCACAAGCCACCTGCTACCTAGAGGTATGTAGAAAAAACATTTAAAGCTGTGATTATGTACAAATCTCTGAATCTTTCCGAAACTGTCTGAATCCATTCAGAGGGTTTTGATTTGATTCAGAGAGATTAAAGGGTCCTCTGATTCAATTCAGATTTGGAGATTCAGCCACCGAATCAGGCCGAATCTTCGCTGATTTGAATCGGGGACCAAAGCTTTGCACAGCCCTACTGTATTCATCTCCTTACTCAGCTACTAACTTCCCAGGTGGCCCAGGGCAAGTCATTTAACCTCCCAAGTGCTTCAGTTTCCTGACTGTGAAATGGTGAAGGTGCTTCCTTCAACATGTGATGAAGGGACTTCTAGGGACTCCATGTGGTGATGAAGTTCCTAGAAGTATCTAGACCTGGGGTGCTCAACCCCTGGCCAGTGGGCCAAATCCAGGCCACAGAACAATGGCATCCAGCCTGCAGGGCTCCCCATAGGTCAGGAAATTTAGCAGTGGTGAAGCAATAACAGTTAACACTGCCAGTACTCCCCTGCTGCACCCACCCTGCATGCCAGATATAGCCTAACACCCAGATCCAGCCCACGGACACACCTGGCACTGCCCATCTAATGTGGGGAAAAAGGCTTGGGTACTGCTGACCTAGACAGACCAGACTGTCATGACATCTGTGTGCCTCAGACTGGAAATAAGACAAAGAGAGAGCCAAGATTATAGTAGCAAAAAGAGGAGTTGCAATTCTAAACCATTCCATACCTTATCAAGAATGTGTTCAGATACATTTTCAAAGGACTCACCTCAGCAGGTTTTGGATGGGATATGTACATAGGTGTGTAAAATATGTGTATCTACAAATTCAAATAGGCCTTATATATGTATTGGTCTTTCATATTTATTATTTAAAATTTTATTTAAGTTATATAAATCAGCTGTTTGCCAGTGGATTTAAATAGAGCTGGAATAAATATAAGCAATGGTGGTTGTTTTCTGCAGCCCTGAGTTAATGTTTACATTTATTATGCATTTTCTTAAGATCTGAAGGGGACTTACTAAGATAAGGGATTTTTTTATAATAAAGTCAGGAGCACTGCAGCGGAGTGTGGGCACAGGAAAAGGTATTTCACAAGTTTCTTAGATTTGTGTTCAAGCTCCATCTAGTGACCACGATCTAAAAATTGTGTGTATGTCTGTTAGGGCTGTGCAAAACAGCACCTTTTGATTTCAACTTCCATTTTGCCATTTTGAAGGGACAGTGCTTCATTTCAATGTTTAATTTTTTTTCGAAGCACTGTTCCATTTTGTTTCACCGAAACTGTTTTGCTAAATCAACGCGTTTCAACATTTTGCCCATAGGCTATAATGGAGAATCATGAAAGTGCCTATAACTTTGTCATTTCTTGCCTGATTCAAACAAAAACAGCAGGGAGAGTAGCCCCTGCTGAGGTCAAAAGGCCTGTCAAGTTTCAAGAAGATAGATGCAGGGGTTTCTGGGAAATTTCACCTCAAAGTCTTGAAAGCAAAACTCATCTAACTTGTAAATGTGAAGGCACGGGGTGGGGGTGTAAGAACAGCAGGCTGGTAGCCCCTGCTAACGCCACAAAGCCTGCTAAGTTTCAAGAAGACAGGCGCATGGGTTTCTGGGAAACTGCATCTCAAGCTGCTGACAAATAAAACTTGTGATGTGTGACTTTGTGTGTGTTCAGGCACACCCTCACTGGTGCTGGGGCCTCTACATGACACAGTAGTGTGCCCCAATGAGGTCTCCTCCTCCCCTACAGCCTTAGCTCAGTCCACCACTTTAAATAACAACACGTAAG
>JAGPOW010003310.1:3360293-3371657 GCA_030014935.1 Caiman crocodilus
CCCTGACCAGTTTGTAGCAGGCCACAAGATCCCCCCTCAGCCTTCTCTTGTGGAGGCTAAACAGGTTCAGGTCCCGTAGCCTCTCCTCATAAGGCCTACTTACAAAAGTAGAAATGAGTTAATGGAGGTTGCTGTCATTATTAGATGAGAATCCTGCGTATGCAGTGCAGATCCTTCATTTGCTTGAGTTTGGACTTCAGAAAAACTGATCTGAACAAACCAGCTGTGGAGAAGCTATAGGACATTTGGAAACTTGTTTTGGTTAGAAGCTCAGCTTTTAGGCAGCAGGTGGTTTGTTCTCTTCAGTAGGAAGCACTCTCACTTTGCTGTTGAGTGCTTTCTCCTCCATCTGCAGTTTTAAAACCCCTGTTATCATGACTTGTTGATGTAACTGTCACACTGGTAGAAATAAACTGTAGGTGCAGATGTACCATTAAAAAAGTAAGCATGTTTTTGACAGGTAATCGTCTAAGGTAAAGAGAAATGTAAATATTAAATTATATGTAAATGAACTGCTTGTTGTGTAAAGAGCCAAAAACTGGCAAGGGAGGGAGAAGATGGGAATTCTTCAGGGGTTTACTTGTGTACACACTTTATACCTAAATATCTGTGTACACTAACCCACAGGCTTCCAGCATTAAGCTGTCTTGTTCCTAGAACCAAGTCCTTCTGAATGAAAACAAAAATCTTCTTAGTGCCAAAGGTGGAGCTTGATCAACAGTGAGTTCCGTCTGCCACCAAACTTGCCCATCAAAGCTGTCTCTAACTTGGCAGATGGCTTTGCTTTCTGATGGCAGGTTTTCTTTCATGGGGGAACAAAGCCAACACAGCCTAGATCGGGCCAAAAATTATTCAGTGGAAGGAATTTTAACTGAGGCACTCAAGAGGAAAGGGATTGAACAGACAGAAACATTCATCTACAGAGTCATGTGTCAGTCAAGCACTACATATAGTAATTGGGAGGTCCCTGCTGTCTCCTTTAGTCCATGTTTGTAATTGGAACTAGTTAGAATTTCACTAATCATTTTGGATTGGGAAAACACAAGGCAGCCTCTCTAAGATACCGCAGGGCTCTAACAGTGCTTTTGGTTATTTTTCTGAAGTATTATGTGGCTTGATTTACTTCGCTTGGCATTGTAATTTGTTACACGCTTTTAAAAAATGCTGTCAGCTTTGTTTCCATTAGATTGAAATGCCACACACAATGCTGCCATAGTCCAGAAAATCTCTTTTCTGGCCGCTTGCTTATAAGTACAATGACATTTTGGCTGTACAGCAGTGTTTCCAAACAGTAAGAATGGTTGGATTAGAAGGTGGAGGTATAAACAACTGATCTGCTGGACATTGGTCTTTCCCCTCCCTCCCCCTTCCCTACTCTTCCAGGTAGAATCAACCCAATTTCCTTTTGATAACTGACCCAAACACAACTGTAAAGTAATGTCATAAGCATTCTTGCATTTTTGTGTTTTTCTCCTTGGCTTGTCCCCCATAGTTTCTTTGTTGAGGCTGTTTTTGGAAAAAAAATGGTTGTACTTTGGACCGAATCCTTCTCTGCTTATTATGTGCCTTTTCCACCCTGCTCAGGCCCCTAAAAATTGTTACTACAGAAGGTGTGTTGGTTACCCTCTTCCTCTGTTTCTTTTTATACTTAGTTTTAAGGCTAAGATCACAGCACATTACAAAAATGAGTGCCTTGATGAATTTTCAGACTTAGAGTGGAATAAGGTTACACCCAGGCACCTAATGGATGGACTGGGATCTGGCCCTCCATTCACATTCTTAGCACTGCAGTCAGCTTGAATATACCTTGTGTTTCTGACACACACTACTTTTGGGCCAGTGGGATTCTCATGATAGGAGTCAGAAGGATCTTGTGACAAGCCATGGTGCATACAGATCTAAGGCATACTTTCTCCTGCTGCAGAGCAGGAGGTTGAAGTAGATGGCCATTGTAGGGCTCCCTCAACCCTGTACTTCACCAAGAATGGTCAATATAAAAATCATTCCATGTTCTACCAGCGCGCCCCCCCCCCCCTGTCCGAATGGTGAGATTGGGTCACAGACTGGAGTCTGTGCATCAAAAGAAAAAAATGGGAGAAAGGAGGTTCTCTGTTCCTGGAACATCCACACCAACCCAGGAACTTAACACTGCAGGAAGTGGATTTAAAGTTTGCATCACAGACTGAAATGATATCTTGTGACTTAGTGCTGTGAGGAGGGTGAAAACATGCATCCCAAGAGGTGCAGTAACTGAAGTAACAGGATTAGTTTCAGCCTGGTGGCAGTCTTGGCATTTCCCAAAAGGTAAAGGACGCTGGTTTGTGAGTGTGCTGATACACTAGGGAAAAATGTTTAAATATCTGTGTGGCTGTATATAAACTGTTCTCTGAGCACATGCATACACACACATAAGCCATGCTGCATTTATCTTTTTGGTCAGCCAACCCTGTTCTAGGTCAAGGCAACATAAATCAGTTATATAAATCGATTTGCTCTCTCACAGGTAGTCTTTAGCCTGGAACCGGCAATGATGAATTGTTAGGCTGTCACCTTCTAGCTGTCGGACCAGGGCCAATACTCCTTAGTGTTAGCAACGCAATGCACTTTGGTTACTGATATTAAAACAGATATGTGGAAGGAGAGTAAAAAAGCAACAGAAAAACACAAAAATTAGCACACTTTATGGGGTTCCTGTGTCTTAGGTTTAAAACTTGATTTATAAATGTTTGAAGGGACAAGACAGAAATGAGTCGAAAATTCCAAAGGGCTTAGAAGGAGCGAAAGGGTACAACACAGCTTTAGCAAGTTTCTTTTCCAAAACTTCTGCCTCTGAAATTATCAACAGGATTTGACAGGTTAATAGAAGTTTAATATACTCCAGCTTGCCCACCTGGAACCGCCATGCTCCAAAGCATGGGGCTATAGGGTTAAATACAGTTTTTCCTGGGCTTCTTATTTTTCTTGCTTATTTTTTCTGTTCTTGTCAAACTGAGATTACATTGTCCAATAAGAAAATGGCAATATAGCCTGTCCTCCAATAGCAGGCCCTTAATTCATGTCAGAACAGTTTCGCAATGTAAAATTAAACTATCGAATTATCTATGTTGCAGGTAACTTGTGTTTTAAAAAAATTATCTTTTGTTTATTTTCTAAAGGTTGATAAGGTTCATAAAAAGAGTACAAAGTACAAATGAAGTATGTATAAGGACAGCATTTACAGATTGCACAGAACATGTAGTTTACACCCCTGAGAACAAAGCACTGAATCAGTGTTAGAAAGTACAGAACCCTGCATTTGTTCAGGTGATTGCATTATGTAAATTTAGTCTCCTGCTAGTGGTTCTCTGCCATTTTCTTGGGATGTTTAGGCTGGTATTTCTCTATCAAAAGTCAATAACTTTCCTTCTTGTAGAATGTGAAAATTATTTTAATATGATCATTTGTTACAGAATACAAACATGTTTTTTGATATGGTAAAAACTAGTAGTATTACTATTACCAGTGAAGTATAGCCACTTCCAGTGAAATGTTCCAACTGCAAAATAGTACTGAGTTAACTGCAAGTGGAATAATCAAGAAGGCAAAATATAATGACCAGAATTGAAATGTGTACAGGATGCTTCAGTTTATACCTTTTCTTCTGAAGGACTGTGTATTGCAAGTGGAATTCAGGACTTCAAAATGAAATGTCCTGTCTAATCTCATCTACCTGTTTTTTCCGGCTTGTGTTCTTTTCTTGCCAGTTTATCTTATTGCCACAGGACATCCCAGCATCAGCATCACAAATGGTGATGTAACAAAACTCCAGCACTAAAAAAAGTAACACAATGACGAGATAAGACAGACTGAATGAAACAAGTATGTTTCAGGAGTGTTCCAGTTAAGTGGTTGTCATCAGTATATAGAGAAGCACCTACAATATGGACAATATTTGACTTTATTGTTAAATGCTGTGCCCCAGGAAGATTACTAAACAAGTATGAAATACTTAAAATAAACATCCAGTAGGTGGGAAGTGGGTCACTACAAGAATCTCTTTTAGATCAATGAGTCACTGTGAGACTAAATTCTTCAGCAGCTAGCTGTTTGCAGTTGGGCTGGAACTGCTGCATTCTCAGGAGATTCCCAGACCAATTGTTTTAGCTTAATTAACTAAATTAAAGTGGACTTTGTCAGTCAACTGGCATTCTGCATCTTAGAATCAATTTGTTAGCCTAGTAGTCTCTGCTGCTTATCTTAAATACTGAAAACTAATTGATGGGTTTCCTTAATTTTGTAAGAATAGAAGAGTTGTATATTAGAGCTGTTATAGGTGGATGCAACTTATCTGTACTATGAAGTGGAACCATAGGCAGGAAAGGGATGTTGTAAAATGAGAAGATACTTTGGAAAGTGAGTTGGCTGCAATACTATTCCTTCTGTGCCTTTTATATACTTTCCTAGCATGTCAACAAGCTGAAACAAGTTGTACCCGGACTCATGTACTTACACAGCTCAAGAAGATCAAGGTGTGTTACTGGGGCTTCATGCAGATTGGAAGTTCTGAGAAAGTGTTACAGATGTATATTAGCACCAATGTCAATGTGTATAAATGTGTATGTCCATCATATCCAGCATGACTTCACTAATTCACACTGGCTGGGAGTCTCATTACAGATAAACTGATTTGCAAAATCCAGTTAAGTGCAAGTAAACTACAAGCAATAATTTTAAAATGTTCATTTATTACACAAATGCACTTTTCTTTTAGTTACTTAAGCTAACACCACATATAGAGGCATCCAAACTGGGATCTAGCCTTTAACAAACTGAAGAAAATAGGATTCACACATGAATGTCTAAGCTTAGGCCCATTTTTTCTTCAAAGTGCACTCAGAGGTATGGTATAGTATAATTGATAACAGTATGAAAGAAAAATGAGTCTTCCTGACGGTGGACTAAAAACTACACCTCTGCAGAAAAGTGGGGCAAGACCACCATTGTTGTATTAAATTGGTAAGGAGCATGGGTTATAAAAGTGTTGCTGTAATTGGTACTGAATGCCAATGGGCACCTGAGGCAGTCAGGTAATAAAAATGGTTTACCTACATAGAATATTTAATATTAAATCTTTTAATCTATATAAAGTGAATCATTTAAAGAGAAATGAAAGTTAACCATTGTCTACTTTCAAATGTAGGTAGCACCTTCCATACCACAAAATATTTTGTAGGACCACTCACCACTGGAAAACTCTCACTTCTAATGTGATGTTGTATATATTGTTTTGTGTTATGGGATGATAATTATGTTCCCATTTTTCTGATTTTTACAGCTTAAAGAAATATCTAATTAAAAAAGCCAAACATTAGGGCCATGTGAAACATTTGGAAGACAAATGATTGTTCTTTAGATGTCCTTATTCCTTTTGTCACAGTAAAATTGTGTTGAGCTATCAGTGTAAAGGTTCTAATACTGCAGGAATGTCTATGGCAGTGTTCTTGAAAACCAAGTGTTGTAGATGTGGCCAGTCATGAAACTGGAGAGTGCATGACCTACTTGTTTAACTGGAGAACTGAGAGACCTTCTTTACATGCGAGCCAATGGAAGGTGGTGGTGCAAGTCTTTCTAGACAAGAACATATACCTTGTCTGGTATGTGGTACTTTACACAAACTTCCTAAATATTTAAAATTATTCAAAGCTCTCTAAATGAGCTAAATGAGTAAATAAGCTATAACTCTTGCATTTTAATACTTGAAACCAAAGGGGGAGAGCATCCTAGCTTTACATGCAAATCAGGCTTCCTATTCATGAATCTTTACAATATGGTATTACACATCAAGACTTATGAAAACTGTTTTGAGAGAAGTAGCAAATAAAAAAATACATAACATCGATACATTCCTAAAATGTTTAATTGTGCCATACTCTTTGCAAAATAAACGGAATGCATCACCTTTAAATGTAATTTTATCCACTCTGGTGAAGCTGGTCCAGGAACCAAAGCTTATCGAAGTTGCACTGTTCTCTAGGCCTGTGGAGAACAGACACCACTTAAGACTTTTCCCAAAAATATATATATATTTTTTTATTCCTGTTTTGAATATGTTAGTATTTATGTAACAGGCCCTCAGGCTGCATTTGGGATTTGAGTCTGCTAGTGTTGTGGACAGAATTATGCGTTTTTCTAAGGATGATGTTTGGAAATGGAGATGTCACTTGGAGAGTACTGATAAAATATACAAACTGGGATGATATCCTTCAGAAAGGCAGAGAGTAGTTGGTGTGCTCGTCTCTTACCTTCTCTTAAATTTTGGCTATTGTCAGTAACTTATCTTAGTGTGAATTAGCAATGGTGCACCACAACCTGTGAGCCATTCATACAAAAAGGTGAGTAGGTAAAGTGACTCAGAGACATTAGTTTTACACTGAGTCCTGTACACCTGTTTAGCACACATGTATCCTGAGAGTAAGAACTCTTTAATATTCATTCTACCTCATATTTTGCTTATGTGGGGTTTTGCTTACAGGCAATGCATAATATATTGTCAATTACCAAAATGTTCTCCTGATTTGCATATCTGTGGACTAGAAATATTTTATCTCTACCAAAAACTAAAAATTCTCATTTTTTTTCATGTTAAGAATTCATTTCTTATACAGTGCTTTATAAAGATTCTGGTTTCCCACATGTTGCTTTCAGTCAAAGTGGCTTTGTCAAAAGCAATCTGGTTGCCACAGCAACAGAGTTGTTAACACCAGAGATGTCATTGCTTGAAGGTGGTGGGGGGGATGGGTTTCTCTAGCTCAGCTGCTTCCACAGTAGAAGCCCCTGCTGCAGCCACACTACAGTACAAGGTCTCCATTGTCTTGGTAAGGAGTAAAAGCCTTTTATTTTGTTCTTGTTTCTTTCCAATCAATTTACAGTCAAACTATGATGCTTGGGAGGGTGATGGGCTTGACACTGGCTTGATGCTCTGAAGCTTCCTGTTCTTTCAGGCCCTATACTCTCAAGGAGACTGCTGTTGTCTTCTGTATCCTTTTTAAAGAAGAATCTGTGAAAATAAAGCACTTGCACGCATGCAAGATCTGATGCAATCAGTTTATGACAAGCTAGAGTAACAAATGGAAGCATCATTTTCACTCAAGTTCACAGCTTCCTTTAGGAAGAGTAGTGTGGAAAATGATCTATCTTTTCATCCTTTCTTGTAATCTGAGAGCAAAAGAGCACTTGCTGTAGTTAAAGGACATTGGATTTTGTGAAGGAGCCCAAGGTTGAGAATTGAACATCTAATTCCTTCAGGCCACTTGGAATTCTCAGTGCTATAAAACATGTTTATTAGTATTCAGTTAACCTGTGGAAGTCATTGTGTGAAATATTGCATGGTACGTCTGCACTAGATCATTTAACCTTAAGTTTCCCTATGGCGAAGCATAAACGTTTGTGTTCTGGAATAACATTTGCAGAGTGCTCACATTTACAAGTATGCTGGTTACCTTGGGTTAGCTGGCAATCTTATAACTCAGCCTGTGAGAGCAAGACTACCAAGATCTTAAGAAAGACTGGTACACTTTCATGTACATTAATAAAATCTCCATTTCTTCAAGTAAATAGCTCAAAACGCTATGTAACATGTGACATGCTCTGTGTTAGCTTGCAGTGATAACACTGTAATATGAAGCAATAGATAACTGTACAGCACCTATGTAGCCAATTCTTCCCTGTCTGCATGTACTGAACCAGTTGCCTCGGCAAACATGGTGTGCCACTAGCTAGAGAGAAACAGGTGGACCTAAACCCTCACTGTACAAATGTCTGCAGACATGACTTACCTCATTCATTTGCACAGAGCTCATAGATGTGTTTCTTCACACACACAGATCATTTTGGAAAGAGGTAAGGTACAATTTAAAGTGCAATTGTTTATCTCACAATAGCTGTTCAAATACATTTCCACATGTATGATCAAGGTCCTGGAGTCATTCTATCAGATCTGGCATAGGGAAAGTAGCATGTTTCCAGGGGCAGCACAATGCTACCACTGAAACATTATGCTGTTCCATTTTTTTAGTTTTAGGTGCACTCTCTGCTACTGATTTTCAAATTCTGATACAAAATAAAATACCACTATCAAGGGAAAGACTATTAGTTGCATGTAACAACAGTTGAAACTAGGGCAACATGGGACAATAGCACATTTAAATTAATTATTTATGCTAAAATCATGGACTATACACAAATGCATACATGGTTGTAATTCCAATTTAAGTATCTATTAATAATTAAAATACTAAAACTTTATAACTAGAATTCAGAAAAGAATTGCAGCCATTTTGTGTATGTAGTTTTACATTTGTGCCACTTTCAGAGTAGCTTCTTCACTGTAGCAATCTTCCTTTATGATATGCAAGTAACCTTTGTTGTAGAGGGGGACAATCTCAGGATTATCTGCATCAGCTATACAGGAATTTGTTGTTTAACTAGGTAAACCTGTTGTAGGGTTAACTGGGTTGGGTTACAGTAGGTCTTCACTATATTTGGAACCTGACAAAATGGCATCCCACAGGATTTGCAATGTTAGAGTACAGAGAGCTGGACAGAAGTTGAGAGAGAGGTCAATGGGGAAAGATCAATTAATTTAGAAACTCTCACAGCTATGATGGATTGACATTAAGTGGAATTTTCCTCTAGTCTCTCAGCTCTGTTGCAACTTTTTCTTGTTGCTAAGATGCTGTGATTAAAGGCCTTTCGAGGGTGGAGAGAAAGAGAGAGTGACTTGGAGTTGCTTGTTGGCTGCACTTGAGAAACTCTGATTGTCAGACACACCTTTATTTTGGGAGATGGGTGTAACTGCCTTGACTTGTACTGAAGCTGCATGCCTATTACTATTAAAAATGGGACATTTAAACTCAAGATCTGAAAACACTAACCCCTTGCTGTAATAAGGCAGGAGAAGAAAACAGCAATATACATTATTGATAAAAGACTTCATAAAAAACCGATTAACTCTGAGCCTTTCCCACCTCTTAGCTGTCTGAATCATTAACGTGGGGGTGTAAAGGAGGGGGAAGGACTGTGGTGTTATATGCTGGTACATAAAAGCCAAGTCTTATGGGGAAAGCAAGGAGAAAATATTCAGGTGTTGGTTCAATAAAACTTCCAACGCTGTAATAATCCTATCTTTTAACTAAAATGCACCAAACTGGTTCATTTTTTGGGATATGTGAGAGCCATATATTTGGTAACTAGGGCTGTGCGAAGCTTCAGGTGGTGATTCAAGCGGGAGGAGATTTGGCTCGATTTAGTGGCCAAATCTCCAAATCTGAATCAAATCAGAGGATCAATTTAAAGGTCTGAATCGATGCCAAAGATTTGGAGAGCATTGAAAAGATTCAGAGAGCTTTGATGATTCTGGCAGTCCCTGGTGTCTGCAGCAAGGAGCTGCAGCCACTCTGAGCTGGTAAGCACTAGGGCTGAAGGAAGGGAACCATTGGGGGACCTCTGCCAGCTCCCTCAACCCCTGCTCACTCCCCCAGCCTCACCATGGCTGCCCCCGCCTGCCCCAGGTCCTCGTACTTTATAAAAAAACCCCGGTGCTCACCAGGTGCTGCCGGGCTGTGGGGAGGAAATCCCTGCTGCCTCTGACTACCCCATGCTGCATGGGGGGCTGTGCATGAGTACCCTGGACCCTGCCCTGCACCCCCATCCCTCTCATGGCTGCCTCAACTGCTGGGGCGCCATCCCTTTAAGGAAAAAAAAAGCCAAGAAAAGCCCTGGGACTTTCTGCTCCTGGTGCACATGGCATGGGACAGCAGGGATTGCCCCCCACCAGCAGAAGTGGTGGGTCCCACATTTTCTTTGGGATTTTTTTTCTTAAAGGGCTGGAGAGCGCCCATGCAGGGCACCTATGAGGAGGCTTGGGGGGGGCAGTTCAGGGTCTTATGCAGCGGGGATCACCCCCCACCCAACAGTACCTGCTGAACCAGGGCTTTTTTTCCCCCCAAGTGCTGGCAGCTGGGGCAGGCATGGCGGCCGTTGCTGGGCTGGAAGAGGGGCGGGGCATGGGCCTGGCCTGGCTGATTTGGAGATTTGGCCGAATCCAATCAGGACAGTGATTCAAATTGCCAAATCAAATTGCTGTCCCCCGAATCTGAATCCAAAGCGAATACTAGCCATTTCACACAGGCCTATTGGTAACCTGGCTTAGCAATTTTCAGACATTTCAAAGACATTAGGGCTGGAAGGGACCTCAGAAGATTATCAAGTCCAGCCCTCTGCCCAAAGGGTAGGAAGTCAGCTGGGGTCATAGGATCCCAGCAAAATAAGCATCCAGTTTACTCCTGAAGGTGTTCAATGTAGGTGCTTGAACCACCTCCAGTGGCAGACTGTTCCAGACCTTGGGGGCTTGGATAGTAAAGAAATTCTTCCTTATGTCCAGCCTGAAATGGTCTTGTAGTAGTTTATGACCATTCAACCTCGTCGTCATCCCTTGGGGCACTCTGGTGAACAAATGTTCCCCCAGATACTGGTGGTGACCCCTGATAAACTTATAGGTGGCCATCAGATCACCCCTGAGCCTGTGCTTTTCCAGGCTAAAGAGCCCCAGGATTCTCTGCCTATCGACCTCTGATCATGCACATGGCTCATCTCTGGACTCTCTCAAGCTTCTCCACATCCTTTTTGAATTGTGAGGCCCAAAACTGGATGAAGTACTCCAGCTGCGACCTCACCAAGGCTGAATACAAGGGGAGAATGACGTCCTGGGATTTGCTTGAGAAGCATCTGTGGATGCAAGCCAGTGTTTTCCTCACTTTACTAGCTGCAGCATCACACTGCAGGCTCATGTTCATCTTGTGGTTAGTGATGACCCCCAAGTCTCTTTCTTCCATAGTGCTAGCCAGCATAGCACTGCCACACCTATAAGGATGCTGCGGGTTTTTCTTCTCAAGGTGGAGAACCTTGCATTTATTGGTGTTGAACATCATCAGATTCTCATCCGCCCGCTTGCTGAGCCTGTCCAGGTCAGCCTGGATCACCTGCCTGTCTTCTGGTGTGGATGCTTTGACCCAAAGTTTGGTGTCATTGGTGAACTTGGCCAGTGTGCTTCTGACTCCAGTGTCCACATCATTAAGGAACATGTTGAACAGTGTGGGTCCAAGGACAGCCTTGGGGGATCCCACTCGTCACAGGACACCATGATGAGTGACTTCCATCAATTACTACCCTCTGGGTCCAACCACGGAGCCAATTTTCCAGCCGGTGGATCGTGGGGGACCCAAGGCAACAATTGGCCAGTTTTGCCAAGAGGTGATCATGGGATACCAGATAGAAGGCTTTTTTGAAGTCAAGATATATGACATCAATCTCTTCTCCCTTGTCCAG
>JAGPOW010003310.1:3371757-3394579 GCA_030014935.1 Caiman crocodilus
AGCAGACCTCACAAAGGGAGGTAACCATGCTCCCAGGCCCCAGAGCCTGAAAAAGGGACAGGCAGCCCCCACAGCTGAGAGCCAGGGGCTCCGTCTACGTGGAGCCCGGAACCGGAGGCTCCGTCTGGGTGGCCGTCTCTGAGGTGCTGGGGAGGGGGGCCGCAGAGCCCGAGCGGTGTAGTGTGTGCTCATCCGTGTCATGCCTCTGGTAGGCTGGCTACAGCTGGGACTGTCTACCTTGGGGGTTGCGCAGGCAGGGTCCTGGGCCCTCCTGTGCACCCTCCCATGCGAACCCTGTGCTAACTCACGCACTAGCAGAGAAGCGTGCCTGTTTGCGCAGCCTGTTCACGTGGCTCCCTGGGGGGCTGGGCAAAGTAGGGGCCTGGGCGGGGCTTGACCCAGCCTGGCTCCACTCAGCCTCCTCCTCCCACTGACCAAGGAGTTAGCTCCCTCTCTCCATGGGCCCCACTTACCTCCAACTGTGCTGGGGGTCGGCGGGGGGTCTGTGGCTGCTGGAGGGTTTCTGGGGGAGTGGGGGCGCAGCGGGCTTTCACCTGCGCGTGTCTCTCCACTTCCGAGCCTAACTGGGATTTTTTTCCTGTCGGCAGGCCCTTTTAAACTGCATGCAGGCGCAGTGGGCCTGCCGTCGAGGAAGCTGCTCTTTGGACAGAAAGGGGGCCCTTCCCAGGATTTGGAGGACCTTGCCCTACTGGGGTGATGAATCATTTTAAAGAAGGTTTACAGATATATTGTACTAGGTAATTTCTTCCCTGGTTTACATAAAGTTGGGGAGGGGAACACACATGAGAATTTTGAGGAAGTAAGTGCTTCCAAGCTTAGGGTTCAGGAGGAGAGTGGAAGTATAAAGTGGGAACAGACTTGGTGGAAGTTTGCTAACAACAGGATGTGAAAGCAATGTTGACAGTTGCTGAGTATGTAGTTTCTTCCATAAATCAGTTTTTGTATAGAGACAGTGAGTGCCCTTGCTCTCAAAATACAACTATTTTTAGTGTTGGGGAACTGGAAAGAATTGCTGCTTGTGTCATGTTTTGTTTTTTATATATATATGCATATGATTACATCAACCTGCCATGACCTCTCAGTGACAAACTGATTTAGTGGATTAAGACACATTTCTGCCTTTTAGGGTTAGTCCAGTGTCCTATATTTGAACAGCTTTAGAACAAGTGTGGGGTTCAACAATTAGGTCCACAGTCAGTCTTTGTTGTCATCAGCTGAGATGGAGCATTGCATGTTTGGAACAATAGTTTCCATAAACTGCGGTGTATATTAAAGATGGGTTGATGTAATGTTCCATTTTATGCAAGAGGAACATAGTCCTTAACTCCTGCCAAGTCAGTAGCAATACCCACTGTTAGACAACATTTGGATTTCCCTGTCCTGTTTTGCTGGAAACTATTCATGGGTAGAGATATCTTTATTTTGTAATTTTCATACATTAAATTTTTACTAATTTTGTTGACATTAGCAATGTTCTGCCTTATTAAAATGAGAGATGAGTTTCTGTTTTAACATTGCTTCTTGTCACTGAAAGACTCTCTTTTTTCAATGAACATTTCCTTCTAAATTCCTCACTGTTCAGGAAAAGACATCTGCACCCGCCTAGTTTGTTATAGTCATCTCTAGCAACCTTAGAGCACACGCCCAGTTCAGGCAGCGGAACATGTCCCTGGGACTTGGGCACTGGGCTATGTTCAACCCCAAGGGAGGCCCCAAAACTCGCCTGCCATGACTTGTCTTCCTTTCAGTAACGGGGTTCTCCCTCAGGGGACCTCACGGGCATTCTTGAGGGTCCACCTCCCCTGCAGCCCAGCCATACACCAGCCTTCAGGATGACCAGGTGATGCATCACTGACTTGTCTCTTTGATGTTCCCTCCTGATCTTGCCCCTCTTGCCCATTCCTCAGTGTTTTTCTTTGCCCCGAGTGTCTATGGGGTGTGGGACCAGTCCTGCCTCAATCTCTGCTTTGGCCCTATTTTCGAACCATTGCATTCGACGAGGCTGCATCCACTCCTCTTCTTGACCCTTTGGGTCAATTGGAGATGCCTCCCAAGTTTGGGCTCTGAGTGCCCTTCAAGATGCTAACATAAACAAACAAAAAAAAGGAGAAAAGGAATAGTAGGGGTTCAGGCCTCAGCCCCCCCCACTCATGGTTCCAGCATCTGTAGTCATTGGAATCCCTTGATGCTGTTCTCCTTGGCCCAGCTGTCCTGCTGAGCCGAGTGTTAACCCTTTTAAGGGAGCCAGGACCCTTCTGGTGGGTCCCCATCCGGCCCCCCTCACATTCACTGCTTCTGCGGTCCTGTAGCCCGGGGAGCTGCTTCATCTCCTGACCTTAGCTTAGCTGCTGCCCGCACCATTTCCCCACTGCTAGTTTTTAAATCTGCTGGGCAGCATTTCTTTATGATGTCATCCACCGGCACTGCTCCCAGCTGCAAATAAAAGTGGCTGATGAACAACGCTGGTGGCTCTTCTCAGCATGGCATGGCTTTTTCTGTCAGAGGTAGGTAAGCCCCCTTTTTAGGGCTTTAGGTTTTGTACTTCTGGGATCTCACCCCAGCCTTGGACCCTGCCAGGGGAAGGTGTTCCAGGACCTCAGTTTGTGTCCCCCTGGGACAACATCTCATATTTTAGCTACGAGGCATCCTCAAGTTTTGGGTACCTACACTGAGTCGGCTCAAACAAGGCCTGGTTTTCAAAAAATGCTGAATACCCACCCAGTCTCTGAAAATCAGGCTCCACTGAAGTGTCTTAAGGTAGGCATCAAAATCCTGAAATTAATGGTCACTGTTACAAATGTTGCCCAGACAGCACACCTCCCTCTAAACATCTTGCACCTTTGTTACAATAGATTATACGATCTCACAGCTGAATATAACCGTGTACACCTGTGCTGTTGACTTCACGGTTCAGTCCTCATTCCATGTGAAGAGGAGGCAGGAGGGTTATGGTTTAAGTTTTCTTTCTCCATACTTCTTTTTAAAAACCTACTTATTTCATTCAAATCAGTAGGAGGAAAAACCCTTAACTGTGTTTCTTAATAATCAGTATATCTGACATTATATGAAACAAAATGCAGGTGATCTAGCTTCCAGACTAGCTTCCTTGATTGTATGTTTTTTTGGAAGGTTCAGAAATATTGGGTGCTGACAGACATGCAGCTCCCCCAGTCATGGCACTTTACAAAAAGTGCCATGAGTTAAACCAACCTTCTTGACCCAACAGATGTTCACTATTGGGTCAGGAGGGTGTGGGATTGAGCTTCAGTTTGGAACTGATCCAGCTGAGGCGTTGCTGTGTTTGCAGCTTCTCTCTCTTTGCCCCACCTCCTCACTTCCAGCTCCAGTGCTATCTTCACGATAGAAGTGGGGGGGAGAAGGGAGGGGAGGGGAGGGATCTCCGGCTGGGTTTTGTCCACCCTGTGCTGCAGTGGGGTGAATGGTTTGAACCCCCCTGAGCTGGCAGTTCCAATCCACCCAACCTTCCTCTACTGCAAGCTGAACAGATCCCAGCCCAAGTTCCCTCTCATGCAGACAGGATTGAGGGTGGATCTGGGCCTGCCCAATCAGACAGAAGTTAATGAAGGCACTCTGCTTTAGAGCACCTTCATTTGAACCATCATATAATGAGGGTTAATCTGTCACACGATTGGGGATTTTTAAACTGCCCTGCAGCCATGCTCTTGTATTAGGGTATGGCTATAGAGCGCGTTCAAGGGGCAGATCATGAGAGAAATGTAACTTCTGTCTGCACTCACTGCCTCATTGGATCCCATTTCAGTGATCATCAGTAACTTGCTGGCAAAGTGATTACTCTATTTATAACACTTATGTCTTAGGAGCCCCTATCCTACGTTGGTACTCCCTGCAACTTTATCATCTTCCTCCATGCTTGAAAGAATTTTTCACACAGAATTAATAGGTAGGGATTCATGACCAGTGCTCCCTATTGTGGCTGTGTTCCTTCATGCAGTAATTCTGTGCTTCCCAGCTTCTTTCTCCTGTGCATTCAGTCAAGAAGGTGATTTTTATTGCCTTCCATCCATTTTATATTTTAACTATAAATGTCAGTAAATGTCAATTTTTTCCTTCCACCCCAAAACTTCCCTTTTCATTACGAAAAATCACAGAGAAAAAGTAAGCGATGAGATATTGTAAACTTCCTGAATTCCATTCCCACCTCCCCACCCCCCTGGGTCTATTTAGTAATTACTAAATGATGAACTAGTCTTGTGAAAAGTGATAGTTTCAGAGTCTCTTATTAATCTCTTCTGTAGTCATTACATTTTGTAATATTCAATATCTGCTAGGTTCCTCTCCCCCCCCCCCCATTTTAATGCTCAGGCAAATATTTAAGCAAGTAAATATAAGAGCAAAACTATTTCTTGGATATGTATGAATTTTTTGTTAGATTTCTTCTGAAGCTAAGGAATAGTGTCCTATTTTCATCCATTCCTACCTTCCCACTTTCTTTTTACAATTATGTGGAATTAATGTTCTCAAATCATTTCCTTCTATCACCAGTGAGATATTTTAAGGATTTTAATTTTCTATTAGTATGTATGGAAAAAAATTCACTTTGACAAAATATTTCAGAAATCATTAAGTTTATTAGCTCAGATTAAGATGTGGGTTTGTCGCTGCTGCTTAATATGCATTCATGAGTGAGACCAAGAGAGAACTCAAATGTATACTTTTTCCTAATGATCATGCTTGCGTTCTTTTTCTGAAATTCTGTATTGCCTGAGAGACTAAACTATCACCACTAATATTCTATTTCTTCAAAATAGTTAACTGATGAATATGTGCGTGCAATATATAAAAAAAATTACACTGCTATGTTTCTGCCACCTTCCTAGGTCAGTTGGAGCTTTGCTTAAAATAGAAATACAATTTTGACCTTATTTGGTTTTGAACTGGTTGTAACTGATGGAAAAACAGAGAGCAGTAAGCATTAGAGTCTCCAGGAAATAGTCACGTGTAGATCAAGGAGACCGTAAAGGTAACCATGAAATAGAAGAGCCGGTATTTCTGTAGCCTGACACGCATGTTTTCTGTTTGGACTTCTGAGCTAACTCAAAAAGCCTGAGGCTGAATTGATTCAGTCTTTGCAGATTATTCTCAGCTGCAAAGATTGAACCAATAAGCAAATGAACAGAGATTCATTTGTGATTCAGGAAATGCAGCTACATGCCTGCAGTGGCTCAAGCCAGAAGCCAGGGGACACTGGAATTTAGCTCTCTAGCAAGTAGGTAGCAGGGGTTATGTGTTTGCTTTCTCTTCCTGGTGCCCCTGAAGTCTCTTGCATTTGCAGTCCACAATCACAGCAGCAGGACTGTCCAGGGTTGTTTATTACTTCCTCTTCCTGTTTCCAGGTGCCTCTGGGATTTGTAGTCCACAGTCACAGCCAGCACTAAATAAGCCGGCAGGGCAAGGCAGGGCAGAGCAGCTCTAAATTCAGGGGAAGATGAATTTAACCCCCTCCCTGGTCCCAGACCCCAGCCAGAGTTTGCCTGGGGGGTGCAGTGAGCCAGCCCTCACTGCCCTGTTCTCTGGAGGAGACAGCCAGCCCAGCTCAGGGCTGCTGAGCATGCCAGGATGCTGGGGAACTCTGGTTTAACTTGAACCAGAAAAGAGGCTGAAACAGAAGTTTCACAAACCAGTTTGACCTAAATCAGTTAGGTCTGATATTACATTGAAGCAGGTTTATCTTAATCCAGTTTCAGCCATTTTGAAACTAGTTTATCTGCACTGAACCTTTGTTCTGTTACAGGTTTAAACCAGTTTCTGATCACTTAAACTGGCTTATATGTAACTTCTACCCCTAGCCCTGATGCCTTTACAATTACCTGAGCTTGTGTTATTTAATATCAGGTACCTTAGAGGCATCTAGCCCAATTTAAATGTCTTAATTTTTTTTTTAGTATATGCACACTACTTTATTAATAATTTAAACATGCCAAATGTACAGAGGAAATGTTTAAGTAAGATTTTTGTTAGAAAGTTCCTATGTAGAAACGTTTACATAGGAATTTTTAGTTTTGATTCCAAATCAAAACTGAATCAAACATTTCTACTGGAGTTTAGGATAAGCTATTGATATTATCCATCCAGCCTTTCTACTGTTTGATTTCAGTTAATTTTCATGTGGTGTTTGTAATTTGATGGATACCCAACTTTTTTGTTTTGTTTTTGTGTAATTCAATGTTTAAAACTGCAACCTTCTCCCTCTGTGTTTTCAGCTCTGCTGACACAGACATTCAACCTTCTGATAGCAACAATAGTTTTCTTTCTTTGCAGCAAGGGGCATTGGGAATATAGCCTAAAGATGTTTGAGGGCTTATACCTCCTTAGGTTTAATTTCCCCATGGAATCTGCCTGGTGCATGTTGTGCGTGTATGTGCACACTACACTGTTCTAGGTTCTTCTTTATCTATGAAGTTATTCAGCAATAGCTATTCCAGGCAGCAGCAGTGGTCCAGGAAGGCCCCTTCCCTGTTGCTGCCACCAGTAAATGGCTGCTTGGGATCCAGGCCAGTAAGCAGCTGCACCAGGGTCCATGGAGCCCCAGCCCGGCTCAGTGCTGGTAGTGGGTATATGCATGTCTTGTGGTGGATGGCGGGGGAGCCTTGAGGGGCCCAATCCTTCTTGTGGGAAGCACTGCCCCAGCTCCTTCCCAGCATATGCCTTAAGGTACACGCGCACCCACCACCAGCAATGACCTGGGCCAGGACTCTGAGCCCCAGTGCACCTACTTGCAGCCTTCCTGCCACAAGCAGCCTGGGCTTCATAGCAGGTGGCAGGGGCCTGCCTAGAGCCCAGGCTGGCTGTGGCAGGCAATTGGGAGGCTACAAGCGGCTTTGGAGCCCCAGCCCAACTCGTGGCCAGCAGCAGGTGCACACATGCCTTGGGGAGGATAGTAGGAAAGGGGCTGGGGGCTACATTGCTGCAAACAGGATCAGTCCCCTTATGGCTCCCCCACCATTTCCTCACAGTACTAGGTACTAGTCCCCCCCTCCCCTTCCTTTCCCCCTCCTTCTAGTTTCTCCCTTCCTCCCTCCTGCTTGCCCTGCCACTTTCACCGGCACTGTGCTGCTTCCTCGGCCCACCAGACAGCTCCCTGCTCCATACTGAATGATAATGGGTAAGGTATTACCCATTATCAATATCTGAATGGTTAAATGTGAAACGTTCACATTTACACACTTTGTATGAAGTAGTGGCTGTTGCTATGTGGTGGTTTGGGTTTTTTTTATCGCTCCTGCTGGCTACCTCATGGATTTGTCAGATGTAGAACTGGCACTGCAATTATGAAATCTAACCATTTGAATTTTAGTATACTAAGCTGTCCAGGAGAATTAGTGTTACAGAGCGTCTACATTTTTAAAGGAATAATTGTAGCTAGTTCTGTTAAGTCTTCATTTCATTTTTTGTAAGGATACAATATTACAAAGGCTCATTTTTCACTAGCAAAAGCAATGTGCAAGGCAACATTTCAAGAGCTTAACAACTAGTTGAAAGCAAGGACAAACCATTATCAGGTACCTCCCATGGAGCTAGGCTCAACTTGAAAGAGATGAGCTCCTAATATGCTCCAAAGTCCTGTAAACCATCCTTCCTCCTCAGGTTATTGTATAACAGACTTGCACCTCTTCCATTGCATTATGGTTACATCTAAGAAGAGGACAAGATTTAAGGTTTTACACATTTTACAGATATGCTCAAATGTTATTTGAGCAGCATTCCTACAACTTCACAGGTTTTGTAGAACCTATTCAGCCTCGACAAGAGAAGGCTGAGAGGGGATCTGGTGACCGCTTACAAACTCACCGGGAGGGACCAGTGGGAATTGGAGGAAGCTCTCTTCCCCTGGGCACCACCCAGGTTTACTAGGAATAATGGCCACAAATTGTTAGAGAGAAGGTTCAGGCTGGACATCAGGAGACATTACTTTACAGTTAGGGCTGGCTGCCAGGCTCCGGACTGGGCTCCAAAATGAGGTGGTGCTTTCTAACCTTGGGGGTCTTCAGGAGGAGGCTGGACAGATATTTGGCTGGGGTAATATGACCCTGGCACCCATTCCTGCCCAGGGCAGGGGGTCAGACCTTATGATCTGTTTAAGTCCCTTCCAACTCTAAGCACTATGATACTATTATTTAAATAAAATGCTGTTAGTAAGTAGGGAAGTTCAAGAAATACTGCATGTATTTTAAAGTATATTTGAAATTAAAACTGTAGAGGTCACAAATACCTTTTCATGAGCTTTCTAGAGAAAAGATATAAGCAGTTTAAAAGACAAAATAATCCATCTTTCAGCACAGGAACTGAAGATAATAACTTTTAACAACAGCATTAAAATAAAACATTAAGACAGTATTGGCCATTGCTAAATGAAGAGGGGAATAAGCTAAATGAATCTAGGAATCATTAATTTGATGCTTCAAATTCATTTTAACCAATAGTAGAGGAGTAGAAAATTAAGAAGGACCAATCTACACATCAGGAAAATTGTTTTGTGAAGATCATGTAAAAGAATACTGTGATCAAGATATTGTCTGATCTCTTTGATTACTAGAATGGGATAATCCTTAAGGGAAATAATTGTTTTAGTCAAGAATTTCTGTATCGTACAGTTTTTGTTAGAGAAATTAGACTGGAGTTGTTTGCAGTAGCTAAGGGACTGATCATTAGATATAATAAAACGTAACTGAGATCTGTGTGGTGTCTTCTATCCTACATCTTTAAGTGCTCTGCAAGAATAAGGAAATGCACAAAATCATAACACAGTAAAATAATAAACATTACATTATGGAGTAAAGTGGAAAGAAAAAATATAAGTAGCTCTACAGAAGGTCTGGGAAATGGACAGAATCAAAATCTTTAATTTAAGAAGCCATTAATTAATATCTATGTGTAGGATAATTCCTGTTGATCCCCAATCAAAGATGTGATAATATTTAGAGAGATGGGGCAGCCTCATATCAAAAGTCAAAGAACTAAAAGTTATTTTTTTATGTATCTCAGCATTGGGTTTAAATCAATATCCCAGGCCCATTACAAATATGAGTTGGTAGGGCTCTGTGTGGTACATGATTTCATTCACATGTTGTAAATTTTGGGCTTAGTGAACATTCATTTCCTCCCTCCATCAGCCCAAGGTAGACATATGTAAACCAGATTTTACTAAGAGAAAATAATCTGCAATGATAGGCATTACCAATAATGACCTACAAAGAAAACTAAATGCACATACTGTAATTTGGTAGCTGAGTCAGAGCTGGTGCAATATTGACACCCTTTTTATATCCTCAGTCCCTCTGCTAAGTAGCATAAGTATTCTTAATTATACTAATAAAAAAATAACAGGCTAAGTCATTGTCTTACTCAGGCAAAATGTCTGCTGAAGTCAGCAGTGATTGCCAGCAGTAAAAACTTCAGGGCCAGGACTAATGTGACAAATCTTGTGTAAAAGGGAAAAAAATAAGTGAGACATCAGGGAAAATAGATGATAAAGTGGGATCAATACTATGAGTGCTTTTTTTCCAGGAATGTTGATGTATGTGTTGAACAATTAAGAATTAAGCAAGATAGCACTTGATAATTGCAAGGGCGGTGCTCGCCCCACATATTTAGGCAGCCTGACATTTCTCATTATAAGACCCTGCCAAACTTGAGTGCCAATATTGAACACGTGGCATAGCTGCCTCATACTGTGTTTTGTTTGTGTTTTGAGAAGATACCTTTGTCCATATCAAATTATAAGCCTTTGAATAATCACAGTTCACATGCAAGTAGTAGGGATGTCTTGCATTTTAGATTCTGTTTCCACTGGGCATGCTCCAGTCTGGGACTGAGAAGGGCTTCTCCGGCAATCTCTGCATTGTTAGAGTAGAGTCTGGGCAGGCAATCTCTCCTCTGTGTCCTTTCTGTGTCCATTCAGTAGGGAGGAAGAAGTTGGCTGATTTGAATGCAGAGGAGATGAGCTGGTTTTGTTGGGGAAGTAGACTGGAGCAAGGAGCTTGGAGGTGCATGGAACCTGGGACTAGAGATTGGCAGGATGCAGGAAAAGAGGGAAACTGGGACTGAGAAGTGAGGTTTGGAGGCGAGGTGGGAGGAACAGTATTGGGGATTGATATCAGATGAGATTAGTGACAGTGACTGAAAAGTGTTTGAACAAGAAGACAAGGAATGAACAAGGTGGGGACATGGGGGAAGGAGAAGAGGCATGAGGAGAGAAAGATCTGAGAAGGAGCATAGTGCAAAGGGTGGCTGAGATGGACTGAGTGAAGACTGAGATTTAAGTAGCTGAGTATGGGGATGGGAAATATGCTGAAATTGGGTAAGGTGTCTGAAGAGGGAAGTAGAGACAAGGAGCCAGTGGCATGAATAACTTTTTGAAGCAAGGGAAGTGATTGAACTCTGTGGGTTTAGGGACAAAATGACAGATCAGAGGACTGATTAAGGAGGTGAGATTGGTTAGCAAGGACACTTGAACTATGTTGTGAGGAGTGAAACTAGGACTTGCTGGTCAAAAAGACTGGGACTGGCTAGATGGGGAAAATGGAACTAGGTGGGGCAGATAAGAGGGAGGCCAGGCAAAGGAAATGGGTAGCAGTGTCTGCTTGCCAGAGCCCATTCTACTCTGGAGTCAGGAATGGAGCCTCAGAGCCCAGTGGGACCCACGTCTGTGCATGTGCATGTGTGCACGTGTTTATGCACACTATGCAACAAAGACCAGTTCATAGCAATAGAATGGGGACACAATGTCTTAAAACAGCAGTGCCCAAACTTTGCATCCCACAGGCTGGATGAGAAGTGCCAGGTTCAACCATACTGTTGGGGAGGGGCTCAGCCTATGCCCAATCTGGCCGCAAAGGTCATGAAAATTTGATAGTTGGGGAGGAGTGACAGTGGTCAGGCTGCTCTGACAGGGCTCCACACACTGTGCATCAATAAACTCCAGGACAATATGCTGTGGAGTCTTTTGGTCCCAGGCTCACATTCAAACAGCAAGCCCAGGAGCAAAAAACTCTGGAGCACTAAGCTCTGGAGTTTATTTGTATGCATTAATCACAAGTGTAGATGTGCCCACTGTTCTCAAAATCTGGACTCAAATTGGATGATAAATATTTCTTGAAGGTCTAAGTGCTTGTATAATTGCTTGTATGTACCTGTGCCATCCATGACTTCCTGTGACATCCATTGATGCTTCCTTCCTCTGTTCCTGCTGCTGTTGTAGATAAACTGTCCAGTAATAATTGCCAGTCAGACAGCTCTTTCTCCACTAATGCATGAAGTGCTAATTGTCCTGTATTGGAAGTATGCAGGGAAGAGGTTTCAGTTTTCACTCTCTCCTTCTTACTTACAGTGAGATTTAAATAATGTTTTAGATGTCCCAACTAAATCAGAACTTCAGATAATTTGTTTCAGTTGCTTGCAGATTCTTTTGCTTAGGATGGTGTCTCAAGTTGAACTTAACACTTAATAAGTTAAATTAAAACTTGAGCAGATGCTATTTAAGTAGGTTAGAACAGGTTAAGTACCCTCCTGGCCCTTCAGAGTTGTTTTCTTTCAGGTTATCATCTAACACAGGGGCGGGCAAAATATGGTCTGAGAGCCAAATCTGGCCTGCCAGGCAATTCTATCTAGCCTGTGGGGCCCCTAAAATTTAGAAAATTAATTTTTATTTGTCCCTGTCTGCCTGTCAAAGATGACAAGGCACTAGTGGCAGTAGGACCCAAGGTAAGCTGGCTGGAGCCCGGGAGAAGTGCTGGGAGGAGTCCATCTGCTGCAGTGGGGGCTGTGAGCAATGAAGGGGAGACAAAGAAAGAGAGAGCCACCCTTCCTCTCCACACATGCCATAACCCTCTCTGGGGCATCAGGGAACTTTTGAATAAGAAAAAAGAAGCATATAAGCAATGGAAAAATGGTTCAGCTTCCAATCATATGGCCAGGGTCTGCAGGTATGAGACGTGGAAAGCCAAGGTTGGCATGGAGATCAGGCTGGCAACTGAAATAAAAGACAACAAAAAGTCCTACTATGGGTAGATACGACGCAAGGAAAAAAATCAAGCCACACTGTGGGACCTCTACTGGATTTCGGGGGGCAGCTCTCAGTTGATTCCTGTGAAAAGGCAGAGTTCCTAGATACTAGGGCTGTGCAAAATTTCGACAAGTGTTTTGTTTCAAAGCTGTTTTGATGCATTTCGAGCTTGAAACAGCAAAATCAAAATGAAACAAAAGGCTTTGAAACAAAGTTTCAAAATGTTTTTAGTTTTGAAGCAGCCCAGTGGCGGGAGGTGATGGAGAGCCAGGGCTGTGCTCTGAGCAGCTCTGCCAGCCCCACAGAGCTCAACCCAGCAGCAGGAGAGCCAGTGGTGGAGCTGCTTGGAGCACAGCCCTGGCAAGCACAGCTGGGTGGCTGGAGGCTCCGCAGCCCCACAGAACTGAGCCTGGTGGCAGGAGGCAGGGGAGAGCCACTGGCCAGGGCTGCACTCAGGACACAGCCCTGACTCTCCCCAACCACCACTGGGCTGCACTCTGAGCAGCTCTGCCAGCTCCACAGAGCTGAACCTGATGGCAGGAGGCAGGGGAGAGCCACTGACCAGGGCCGCACTCTGCAATCTGAGTGGGTCTGCCACTGGCTCTCCCTCCACTTCCTGCCACTGGGTTCATGGGCTGGTGAAGCTGCTTGGAGTGCAGCCCGGTGGTGGGAGGCACAGAGAGCCAGGGCTGCACTCCAAGTGGCTCCACCAGCCCCACGGAGCTCAGCCTGCCCTTCCAGTGCTGCCGGACTCCTCCCTGAGGCACGGGCTCCTAGATCTGTGTGTGGGATGATAGGAGGCTGCCGCTGCTGCCTAGGGCCAGCGGCAGCACCAGTCTTCTCAGCAGTGGGTACGGGCTGCACCCAGTGCCAATCCCAGGCATCAGCAGCAACCTCCTGTCATCCTGAGCACAGATCCTAGGGCCCAGGCCCCCGGAAGGAGTCTAGCACTGCCCCATAGCCCTCCCTGGGGGTTTGGGCCCCTAGATCTGCATGTGGGATGACAGGAGGCTGCTGCTGCTGGCAAGTGACACGAGTTTTGCTTTTTGCAGTTTGAGGTCTAGTTTCAAGAGTATTGAAAAGATTGTCAAGGAGACCATTGACCATAAGTCTGTAACTGGTGGGGTATTAAGAAACAACTACCACAGCTTTTTCAAGGGTAGGTAATGCCTAACAAACCTGGTGTCCTTTCATGACCAAGTAACTAACCAGCTGGACAAGGGACACATTTGAAATCATTTACCTAGACTTCAGCAAGGCCTTTGATACTGTTTTCCATGAGATCCTTTCAGTTAAGCTGGAGGGTAGTGGCCTAAACCAGTCTACAGTGAGGTGGATTGGCAATTGGCTCAGAGGCCAATCCCAGAGTGTTGTAATCAATGAGATAGCCTTATCCTGGAGGGCTGTGTCCAGTGGTGCCCCCCCAGAGATCAGTACTTGGGCCCATGCTCTTTAACATCTTTATCAATGACTTGGGTGAGGGGGTAGAAAGCACAGTGATTAAGTTTGCAGATGACACCAAGCTGTGGGAAAATGCAGGCACATCAGAGGATAGGACAAGGATCCAAGATGACCTTGACAGACTGGTCCTATGGGCTGAATGCAATAAGATGAGGTTCAGTAGGGACAAGTGCCAGGTCCTTCATCTGGGTAGGAAGAACCTTCACCACAACTATATGATGGGTGGTGGGCCACTGGCTGGCACTGCATCTGAAAGGAACCTGGATGTGGCAATCGACCAGAAGATGAATATGAGCCAACAGTGCAGTGAAGTCACCAGCAGGGCAAATAAAACTCTGGTGTGCTTCAGCCGCTGTGTTGCCAACAGATCCAGAGAGTTGCTCCTCCCCCTCTATTTGGCGTTGGGGAGGCCACAGCTGGTGTACTGTCTCCAGTTCTGGGTACCACACTTCAGGAAAGATGTGGATAAGCTCCAAAGGGTACAGAGAAGGGCCACCCATATAATTAGGGGCCTGAAGGATAGGCCCTATGAGGAGTGACTCAAACTGAACAAAGTCAGTTCCCAGAGCAGGAGAAGACTGAGAGGTGACTTGATAGCCATTAACAAGTATGTCAAGGATGAACATTAAGATCTAGGGGAGCAGCTCTTCAGAAGGGCGCCAACAGGGAGGACAAGGACAAACGGGCACAACCTAATTGAGGAAAAATTAAGTTGGACATAGAAAAAACTTATTTTCCGTAAGGGTATCTAGAATATGGAACACACTCCCAGTCAAGGTGGTACAGTCGCTATCCTTGGAGGTGTTCAAGAGGAGGCTGGACAAGCACCTGATTGAGCAAATTTGATCCCAATAACCTGCTGTGCATGGCAGGGGACTGGACTTGATGATCTTACAGGCCACTTCTGATCCTTTGATTCTATGAACCCCATACCCACCAACATCCCACATATCTGCACATGCTCCCTTACCACACATACACACCCCACCCCCAACCCAATACACCCCCAGCTATCTGCTCCCCCACATACCCACCCATACAGTCCCCTACAAATCTATACCCCCCACCCTCCACAATGTACAAGAGTAAGACTTCATTGTGAGCTATTATACAATCACCTCTGCACTGCACAAAGACATGTAACTCGAGACAAAAATATTTTTTGACATCAAATTAATGACCATTGTAGATGTTTGATTTTTAGAATGTAATTTGGTATTTTTCTGGTTCTGAGATGGCAAAACGCCTTACTGAAAGGAGTACTTCTGGGGGTAAGTGGAGGGACTTCTGGTGGCAAAGGTCAGGGGTTAGAGGGTGGGACTTCTGTTCCCAAGATGGTTAACTGGGGACGAGGCTCTTGTCAAGGGGTGGAGCTACCCATGCAACCCTCGACAGCATGCCAAAACTCGGAAAGTGGCCCTCTGCCTGAAATAATTGCCCACCCCTGTTCTAGTACATACTGACTTTAATAGGTCACAACATTCCAATGATCTGCAGCTGTTGCAAGTGAACTTTGACACCTTTGGGTTTCTGGAGGTGTGTGCGATGGATGTACGAAACATACTACATGCAGCTAGAAGAGTATTAGTTAATGGCTGTGTTTTCATTAAAAAGGTCACTGTTGTGGCATTAACAACCTAGGCCATTTTCATACAGGCTCCTGGGATGGAAGGGAAGGGGTGCTTTAATTAGAGTGGCTGTGAAAGCTGCTTTAATTTAAGCGACTAGAGTCTCTCGTGTATGAGCATCCCTGCATGTCAAAATGGCAGCAAGGGAGCTTTATCTAAAGCTCATTAAATGAGCTTTAGTTAAAGCACCTGTGCCACCATTTTGAGGTGCAGGAATGTTGATACATGAGATGCAGAGGCTGGCTGGATCACAGTGATTACCACAGTCCAACAGATTTGATTAATTGAGTCTGCTCCAACATGCTGTAATTATGGCCTGCATCCAGGCACCCCTAGTATCTGAAAAATACCAGAATCGCTCTTACAGCATTTGCACCAATAGCACACAGAATCTGACTAAAGTGAAGACACAGGTATCATGCTAGTAATGTGGGAATGGGTGGTCTCACTATGAACCTTCAAAAAGAAAAGATACTGTTTAACTGCATATGGGGCAAGGAGGTAAAACAACCTGGAATAAACCTGAGAGATTAGCACAGTCATTATTGTTGCATGGGGGGGAGGGAGTTGTTTGTTTTTGTTTTGTTACTTTTACTATTGGATTAGACACCTTACATGAGCAGACACTTTAAACTATCCCAAATATTTAACCTCAGGGTTGAAACTAAGTAGGTATATTCATTATTGAGGGTAATTTTCTGTGGCCAATTTGTTGGCAGGAAAGATGGATATACAGGAGATTCTGGGAAGAAGTAGCAGTGAAAATTATGCATAGGCTGAATACAGTGGTCTTTTAGGGGAACCAGTCCTGTGGCTATCAGTAGCATGGAAAGGAGCATGGAATCAGATCAGGATGGTAACTGTTGCCCTGGTGCCATGGGACATGGGATAGACAGTGGCAGTAAAAGATCTGAATAGTCAAAAGTGTTGCTAATCATTTGCCTAAATGATATTATGCATATTGCTCGACTTTGCATTTTGGCATGGGCATTTGATGCAACTCGTGGGTGAAGCTTGATCTCTGCCTTGTACCATATACATTAGAAGGCTTGTTTGCTTTTTGATTTTTGGAGCTCTAGAGCTGTGGTTAGACATAAGGTCATAAGGGTTAGTTGCAAGAGCTAATTTAAGCAAAAATCAGACTCTGGTCATGTTCAGTGGAACTGAGCCTGATTATGATCCCTCTCCTCCCCACAAAAAAACAAAAACAGAAAGAAGGGGATCACATTTTTGCTGAAGAAGGGGAAATACTTTTTATTAGAAAGAGGCCACAGGATATTCTTTTCAAAGAGCAAACATGAAAGCAAAGTCTTTCAGAAAGAACCCTTGGTTCTCACAGCGTACTTAAATAACTTGAGAAGCAAATAAGAAAAACTAATGTACTTGTTTTGGAAAGTAATGCTTTTCTAGCAGTGGAGTCATATGTGTGTCTTGAAAACTAGATGCAGTACTTCCTCCTGTTAAGCTCCTGACAATTCCTGTGACATCTAGCTTTTCCATCCTGGGCTGATGACAAACTTCCTCAGTGAAAGGAGGTAACTTCACAGGTAGCTTTTGGGTTCAAGAGAATGTGTATTATTCATAACTTTGCCTGTGTACAGTTGTGCTTTCCTGTGCAGTAAGCATGTTTTTGGTATTGTTTAAAGCTTTCTGTGCTGTAGGTAGACCAGTGTTATTTGTGCTCTATAACATGAGTATGGATTATGGCAAAGAATGTCAATTTATGAATTTTATGAAGTCCCATTCTTGGCAGAAATAGACTACTGTTTAGAAGAGAGTTTGGTCTTCTGCATTCCACATATAGGTTCCTTTTGTGATAAATTGCTTCTAAAAATATCTCTTAGACCTGGATAAGGAATGGTTTTCAGATCACAAAAGTTTTCACAATTTCCAAAATTTTCCCTTTCTGCCTTCAAACAAAACCAGATTCTTTAGAAGCTTTTCATGAAACATGAAAGAGGGGACCTTGCTCCCCCCCTCCACCACAGAATACCCAAATAAACTGGGAGTTAGTGCATTCAGCTGCAAGACCAAGCTCCATGTCCCTGTTTCAATGAGTAATTACTTTGAGAAAACAGAATGATCCCAGCAGAAGAGACTGAAACAGAACACACGCCAGAATCACCCACAGCCTAGTGCCCTCCTAGGGTATGGGAGAGTGAGATCAAAGCCCTGGTCTGAATTAGGTAGAACCTGAATTTGAAGGTGGTATCCACATTCTACATTAGTGCCCAAACCACCGGGCACTATTGGCTGTCTGTGGATCATGGTATTCCTCTCTCTGTTTTTTACCGGGACGTCCATCCTGAACCTGAAAAATCTTTTCTGTCAAAACTGGTAGGTTTACCCCTGTGTGACATTTTGGTTTGGTTAATCTAACCTTAGTTTTGCAGACAAAGATGAGCCTAGTTTTGGACATCTGTGATTTGTGGCAGAAGAAAAGACCCATTTTCATATTTAGAAGAGCCAGGTTTTAGGAGAATGTGAGGGTTAATTAATTTCTGCTTTAAAAAGCTTTCAGATTCTTGAATGAGTGGTGTCCAACCACTGCATTAATGCATAGGAGTATTACTAAATTACTGCAACAGCATTTTCTGCTGGACAATACCAAGAGGGTTGATGGGGAAAGTGTTGGCTCTGGCCTGGTACTCCAGGCTTAGATGATGATCACTGCCTAATGGCTTTTTTCTTTGACACCCCCAAACTCCCTTGACCTAGTGACCACTGCCCTCAGAGGCTAGGGACAGAAGTTACACACAGACTGATTTAAGTGAGCAGAAACTGGTTTCAACCTGTAACAGAACAAAAGTTTAGTGTGCACAAACCGGTTTCAAAAAGGTCCAAACCAGCTTAAGATAAGCCTGAATATATTATCAGGCTTAACTGATTGAGGTCAAACAGGTTTATGAAACTTCTGTCCCAAACCCCTTCCTGGTTTAAATTAAATCCAGGTCCCCCAGCATGCTCTGCAGCCCTGGGCTGGGCTGTGCTATCTGCTCCAGTGGAGCAGGGCTGGCCCCGTTCCTCTGGTTTCTAGCTGGAGCAGGGGCAGCAGCATGGCCAGATGCCGGCTCCCCGAAGGCAAAGGGCATAGGAAAGAGGTTTATTCCCCTCTCCCTGCCCCATCCCACTAGCATGGACCCCAGCTGGGGTCTGCCAGGCAGGGGTGCAACAGTCCCTGCCAGACATTTTGCCTTGCTCGCTGCTCTGTTGGCAGGGAGTAAGCAGTGAGTGTGAAGCGAATGGAGACAGGGGGAGCGGGAAGTTAATTCCCCGCACTGTCCCCTGTCCCAGCGGCACAGACCCCAGCCAAGGTCTGCCTGGCCAGGACGGAGCAGCCCATGTCCGGGTCCACTGTCCCCCACATCGCTGCTGCATGGCATGGGTGGGGGCATGGCCAGGCGCTGACCTAGCATGGCCCCCTGAGGCAAAGCGGGCAGCAAGGAGATTTATTCGGGCAGCAAGGAGATTTATTACCCACCCTCTCACCCTAGGACCCCAGCCAGAGTCTGCCTGACTGGGGCAAAGACCTGTCAGGCATTTCCTCCCCCATAGCTACTGGAAGACCGGAGAACATGGCTAGCCCTAGCAGTAGCCTAAAGCAAACTGGCCAGGGAGGGGGTTTCCCCTTCCCTGTCCCCCTGGCACAGATCTGAGCTGGGGTTTGTGTGCCCAGGGCACAGCAGGCCATGTTGGGGTCACTCCCCCATCGCCGCTGCAGCGGCAATGACCAGATGCCGGCCTGTATAGCCCCCTGAGGGGCTGATTTATTCCCCCTGACTTATTCCTCCCTCCCCACTGGGGGACCACAGCTGGGTCTGCCAGCCCAGACCGCCACCTCCACTGTTTGCTCCCTCCACAGGGGAAGGGGTAGAATAAGCCCCCTCCCTGCCCCCTTCACCAGGTGCCAGAGGGAGGGGGGAATAAACCCCCTCCCTGCCTCCTTCATCTCAGGGGGACATTTTGGCTGGCCTCTGGCTCCCACCCCTGCCACTGGAGCAGGAGGGTGGAGGGACCCTGATGGGGCAGCATCCCCTGTCATGGGGTCCTGGGGAGTGCAAGCCTTTTCTTGGTGGGGAGGGGGTGCTGTGCTACCACAGACTGTGTGGGACAAGCAGCGGAAGTGGCATCTGGTGGGCTACAGCCACCCCAAAATTTGGCTTAGCCCCCACAGCCACCCCTCCGAGCCCCGCCGTCCCGTGCCCCATGGAGGCTGCAGTAGCTCTCCCCACTCTGCTCTAGCCTGCAATGCAGCCCCCCTGCCAGGAAAAGGCTTACACTCCCCAGGACACCTTCCCCCCTCACCTGTCTGGTGACAGGGGCCGGGGCACGGCCAGACATCAACCAGCATGGCCCCCTGGGGGGGCGTTATTGCCACTTCCATCCCCTCTCCCTGCAAACAGACCCTGGCTGGGGTCCCCTGGCCTCTTTTCAGCAGGGGGCTGTACTGCAGGGGGGGAGGCAGAGCGGCTGCAGTCTTGTGCAGGGCAGCCAGCAGCAACAGTGGCAGGGCTTGGAGGGGTGGCTACAGGGGCTAAACTGAATTTTGAGGCTACAGAGGCGAAGCCCTGCCTCTCCAAGCTTCCCCTAGAGCCACCACTGCTGCCACTTCCCCACCCCCTCCGCCAGGCTGTGGCCGCTCTGCCCACATGGCTCCTGTCTGCAGAGCAGCCCTCTCCTCCCCCCCAGCAGGAAGTGGTTTGCACTCCCCCGGACACCATGACAGGGGCTACTGCCCTGTCACAGTCCTTCCCCCCTCGCTGCTTCAGTGGCAGGGGTGGGTGTGTGGCCAGATGCTGGCCCAACCATCATGGTCCCCTGAGGCAAAGGGGGTAGGGAAGGGGATTTATTCCCCCACCTTCCCCGGGAATCGCAGGCCTGCCTGGCCGGGGAGCAAACAGTGGAGGCAGCAGCCGAACCTGTCAGACTGTAGCTGTGGTCCCCCCTGTGGGAGAGAGAACAGAGGGAGGAATAAATCCACTCCCTGCCTCCTTTACCTTGAGGGGGCCATGCTGGCCAATGTCTGGCCACAGCCCAGGCAGCGGTGGTGGGGAAGCCACAGGTGCAGCACGGCTCCGTGTGCCAGGTGCAGGGCACTACCCCTACAGCTTCCCTACTGCCATCTGCCAGCCTGGCGGCTGACCACAGTTCAGTGGCACAGGTGGTACCTATGAGTACAGGCAAGGCAGGCCCCGCCGACAGCAACACCGGTGGGGTGGGGAAGTTGCAGGGGTAACACCTAGTGCCTGGCACATGGGGCCATGCTGTACCACTGCTGGGCAGGGGACCAGTGAGCAGGGTGTGCCCAGCTCAGCGCCTGGCAGCCTGGAGGACACAGATAATAGGGCTCAGGGCTGAGGGGGTGAGCCTGCACCATGTGGGCCGCTGCGAGGGCCAGGGCCATCCTGGGTGCCACTCTCCAGCAGGGAGAGGAGGCCACTGGGCAGAAGCCTTTCTTTATGGAACTTTGCTCCTGGGTCTCTCCTCCCACCCCCAAATCAGAGCTTTTGCTTGGGGCAGCCCAAGAGCAAACCCAGCCCCTGCAGTTGGGAAGGCACAGCAGGATCACCCACTGGCTGGGAGAGGGGCTCTGGTGGTCCTGAGCCACAAGCAGGGGAGAAAGGCCAGGCACACCCTGGCTTGGGTCCTTGCAGGCCAGGGGTGGGGTTTAAACCCCTTCCTAGTCATGTTCAGCCTGTTGGGGCCTGACCATGCTCCCCTCAGTTCAGCTTCCCTCTGCCCTGAGTGAAGGGAGGGCTGCTCTAGCACCCCCAGCTTCTAGCCTGAGCCACTGCAGGCATGTGCCTCCATTTCAGGAACTGATTTGCAAGTGTATTCACTTGCTAACCTGCAAAGATTGAACCAATTCAGGCTCCAACTTTTGAATGCCTGTCCCTAGCCAGGGACACTAGGACTTCAGGGCATGTGTATAATTTACCATTGCAAAGGGTCTTCTTGGAAGGACTTGGCTGTCTTACCTTTCCCCTCTTCATTTAGCCCCAGATGAGAGCATCAGTGGTAGGGAAGCATTCAGTGGCAGGAACTGTGGTTTGCTAGCTAATGCTAGTCCAGTGTTGTCCATGAACATCCCTAGTTATTTTCTGATAGTAATAACCAGCCAGTTGTCAGTGCACCTAAGTATAGGAGAAAATACATTTTTCCTTTTCACACACAAGCGGTTTTCTGACAGGGTGAGAAGAAAGCAGCATATGCTCTTAGTCTGTTTAAAAATGGCAAAAATTTGGGAAAGGTGTGTGTGAATATGTGGGTGTACATGAGTGTTGCCAGTATAAAGTAAAGAGGATTTTTATAGGATGTAGAATACATGAGAGTTGAGAAGTGAATATACTTGCCACCGTCCTTGAGATCCTGGCAGAAATGAGGCAGTGGGTAGGTACACTAATTAGTCCTGAGGAGTGCTGCTTTAATCAGAACCTTTTTCCCCTTGCCCATCTTGTCTCCACTTTGATCCTTCTCTTTCTGTCTCAGATGGAAAGAACTTCACTGCTGACCTCCTCCTCCAGCCACTACCTAGTGTGAAATGTTAGCTCAGCTCTGTAGAGAGACTCACAGTTGCACCACTTGGACAGTCTGCCTCTCTGTTAACATGGTTTGAGTGTGATTGTGTTTCCCTGATTCTCTTGGTACACTGTATTCAAGGGAATGACACTGGATGGCACATCACTCCCATGGAATCATCACTTCAAAAAGCAATGAATAATTTCATGAAGCAGCAGCTGGTTCTGCATCTCCCATGATTAGCTTTAGAATTGGGCTGGGCAGGTGACCAGAAGGGCTTTCTAGGTAGACACTCTGGTGTGTCCTCATGAACGAGAATGTGCCCTGGGGACAAATAGTAGTGGCACATATTTGTGTTTCTGCTAGTTATCCCCAAGAACAATGCTGCACGTGTGCTGTGGCACACGACAGTTTATCCCAGGGGCTGGGAGAGGCTGGGGCAAACTGGGGCCTCCCAGGGCTGCAGTGGGGGTGACCACAAACCAGAGTATGACTTTGGCTGGCTAGGGTCTGGTTTGGGGCAGTGCAGGCTGCAGCCACATGTGCCCCACTGATTTCTGGCATGTGTTAGGGTTTTTTTGCACTGGGATCTAATGTAAAAAAAAAAAAATGCCACACTTCAAGCAAATATATGCATGTGCAATGTGTGCAGTTTGTGGCATCACAGATGGGTTTGCAGGGCTGCAAAATGCACATGCACCATTTGAGTAGAAATCTACTTATTTCTCTCTTCCTGCAATTCTCAACTTTCCCTCTCTTCTCTCCATCTTCTAAATGTGAGTTCTTCCAAACATATAGACTTGTGGAAATAGAGCCAGCTGTTCAGTCTGACAGGCAATCATCGCTGCAGGGAGGAAAGGAAAAAGGCAGTGCCCGGTGAGAGGCAGTCGATATATTTCATAGTTTGCTTAGAAAAAATTGGAAAGGACTGAAACCCATATTGGCTTTATTGTTTCAATTTCATAGTTTCATAGTAACTAGGGTCAGAAGGGGCCTAGAGCAGGCCATCTAGTCTGACCCCCCGCCAGTGGCAGGAACGAGTGCCGGGGTTACAGGACCCCAGCCAAGTACCTATCTAATCTACTCTTGAAGATGCCCAAGGTAGGAGCAAGAACAACTTCCCTAGGAAGCTGGTTCCACATCCTAGCCA
>JAGPOW010003310.1:3394679-3426983 GCA_030014935.1 Caiman crocodilus
CTGTGCAGGGGCAGAGGCATGGGGTTCAGGTCATGGACATATACTCAATCCCCCTCCCAGTTTGGACCAGTCAGGAACCATCGTGTGGGGAGCAGATCACAGCCCATACCCCAGCCCTGGCTGCATGCCAGCACTGGTCTGCAATCTTGATCCCAGCTCCAGCCCTAAGTCTGCCTGGCCATTTCGCTCCTGGGTGCCACTCCCCACCTGCCCACAGCCCCTTCCCACCCACCTGACTGAGTGCGCCCTGCTTGTGGGGTGGGAGGGGGGGAGCACCACTTAGGGAAGTTTTGGTGAGTTGTTGAGAAGGGGGTTGCTGACTTGGCCTGCAACAGTTTGCCCAAACTTCCTAAGTAGCCTTTCAGCCCAAATAATTGCCTACCCCTAGCCTAAGCTGTTACTGGCCGCAGTACAACCAAGTCTTCCATTTTGTAAAATTGTCTCTTGCAGGTGGTATGGACTGTCTGTTTTGCTTATGCTTCTAGGGCAGCAGTTCCCAAACTCCGAGAGATTGCGCACCATCAATTTAAAATGATACAACCTTAAGTACCACCAGCACATTTTTCAGTTCAACCTTCAGTACCACCAGTAAATTTTTGTCCTATAATTATAATAAATCTGTTAACGTATACCACTGACAGGTTGTCTGTATACCACTGGTGATACATGTACCACAGATTGGGAACTGCTGCTCTAGGGGATTCACTGTTCTCTCCTTTGATTTCAGGAGGAGATGACTAGTGCTTTGGCTACCATGAGAGTGGACTATGATCAAGTGAAAATCAAAGACTTGAAAGCGTCCAGCAACCGCCTCCTCAACAAACGCCGCAAGAAACTGAAACAGGCAGGCACCTCCTCTGCAGCCCCAGGATGCAACAATCAGTAAAGAAGAGAAGATGAGGGATTTGAGGTTGGAAAGCTAATTTATAAGGAACAAATTAAAATGAGGAGGATCAGCTTGCTCTACTGGTTTGACAAGGAAGATGGTGCTCAAAGATACGATAGTGAAAAGATTACATCATACTAGAACTTTTTTCTGGGTTTTGCTTTTAAAGGGGATTTTTGTCTCTTATATTTTCCAGAGAACAATTCTGCAAAAATTCTTGAATTTTGATGCAGCTTCACTTGTTTTGGGGGAGGAAAAGGGGGCAGTCTTTGAGTTCTAGTGCATGAGGGCTTTTACCACAGCCTGCAAGAGTGACTTCGATTGTGGTTTCAAGCTTCTGCAAATAGAAACACCAAACATGTGCTGCCAGAAGATTTCAGAAATTGAAGCATGAGCAGGGAGAAAGGAGAAAAATGGCACCATTTTTATTTTTTTTAATCCAAATTGTAGTCTCAGGTCTTGTTTTTGCTGGTGCACCTGAATGGCAGTTCTTCCTAGCACTGGGAAGAAGAGTGATTATTTCTAGATTTAATTCCTATAATTTTCTGAACAGGGGAGCATTGTCCACGATTTTGCGGGGGGGCGGGGGAGGTGGCAGGGGAGTCTTGTGTAGCTAAGGGATAAACTATGGGCTTCTCCTTGCAGTACCATATCCATGGAGGCATTTGGTATTCTATGAAATTCAGGTTTTGTTGCACTTTCTAGTTTAATAGATTGTTCATTTTCTAAACTCTCTCCTTGATGTCATGTCTGCACCATTGGTAGATCTCTTCCCTGTAGACTCTTAGTCTACATCAATATCTTACCTAAAACTATGTAGCAGCCTGAGAAAAATATCTCTGTTCTTTTTGGGTTTGTTCCTTTCCTGTGCACACACCCTTTAACTGTTGCATACAATACTCTGCTTTGAAAAAAAAAACAACAGCCTTCTGAAATCCAGAAAACAATGGCAAGAGTGGTGTTCTCTTCAGGGAATCCTATTGGCTGACAATATCCAGGCTGATTGTTACATTCAGGACTTGTGTCCCATGTACAATGCTCATTTCTGCCAAATTATTTTTGCCATTTTACATGCAGTGTTTTGACAAATACATTGACACATTCTGATAGTGCAAAATGTAAACCTGTTAACATGACAGCATTCCTGAGCAATAACCCACATGGATATATGTCTTTTGACTTTTTTCCTCCTATTTAATGGTGTTCTTGCTGTGGTTTGTTCATTTGTCCTATTCTATGATTGCCATATTTCCTCTTTCTTGTATTATGGATTCTAACTTAGGTGAAGAAAACATTGTTGACAATATTACAAGCATTTTGGGTGACTTGAAATGCTTCCAGCGGTGCAAATAAATATTCATGGTGTAACACATGGCAGATGGAGGGCTAAAAGACTGAAGCAGAAGACTGACATGATGCAGTAAATGTAACAGATGTGCCAAAGAGAGTTCTAATCTTCTAATCCAGTTTCAGTACCTGATAGCCACACTGAACTTGCAGCCTCTTTACCAAAGATCTGCTTGATGCTTTGGACCCAACACATGGGCTCTGGTCTTACGCACAACAAATCAGACACAATTACAAGCTATCTACCTTTCTTTGTGAAATATTCCTGGGGTTTTACAAAATGGTTTTAATAAATCATGTTTCAGTATTTCTTTCTGCTGTCCTGCCTTGTTTTCACTGAGAGGTTGAAGGGATTTTTTGTTTACAACCAGGTAGAAAGTTCTTTGTGGATTTGTTGAAGGAAAGGAGGAAGAAGTTTCATATCCCATTTATGCTCAAAGACTGTCCAATTTACATTATCTGAGCATCATTCTGGCATCTATCGTTTGTACAAATACAAATACTAAATGTTACTTGGGTATTTTTAGGTTTATCTTCTCCAGTGCTGCTGTGTGCCATAGTGCATCCCTCAAATGATTATTTATCTTCCTGGGCAAGAGTTAAATATTACTCCCCATTTATCAAACAGAAATAACAAAACAGAGAGATTTAAATGATTAATTCAGGATGACACAAGTAGGGGCCTATGCCAAATTGAGACTCAAGTCCTAATCCAGCACCTTAAGCACAAGACCATCCTTCTTCCTTTGTCAGAGGGTAAGTACTACAACATTTCAGCCCCCGAGTTACATACCTCTTCAAGCAAGGATTTGGTCTGCAGTCTGCCAGCCAGCAGGCAATTGTACGTCCAGTAATTTGCCACCTATGATGCAGAAGTAACAACAGCCACCCCCTTTCAAGTATTCTTCACACTCTGCATCTAGCCTCCCATTAGCCTCTGGTTAAACGTATGAGACTTTTAAAATATTGGCTTGTTCTGTCTCTTAATCTTTCAGTTCAAGCAGTCTGGAGCCCTGTAAGATACATGTTTAAGCATTAGTTGCCTCCCTTGGAAGAACTGTAAAGTACTTAAAGGCCTGATTCATCACTCCATGACTCTAGTATGTGTTCTGTAATTCTATGGAAATTAAAAATGTTAGGCTAGTGTAACAATAAAGTGACACAGGAGTGAATGGGGCCCAACAGTATTCAGATTCCAGTCCCTGGACCGTAGAAGATTTGACACCTTGTTAGCATTTCAACTAGTCCATCTCACTCTGATCTATAGTGGCAACATCTAGGAGTCCACTGAAGGAGAAAAATTACAAGAGAGGCCAAAGGTCTCCAAAACTCCATGTGAAAATGTTTGTAGGCCAGGGGAACATTTAATGCTTGAGTTCTTTTAAAGAGAGAGAGAAATATGTGTAAGGTAATTGACACACAGCATCTCAAACCTTGAAGTTCAACTGACGTACAACCTAACCTGTAGTGGTAGACCTTGTTCCAGTTATAAGATGGACAGGAATAATCTCCTTTTAGCCTTGTCTCTGAGCCCTGCTGAGGTCTTAGAAGCATCACAGCCTTCAGCATGGTTTCAGGGTCTTGTTGATGTCCTACCATCACTGAAAAGTCCAGGTCCAATCATGATGTACCCCATTCTCTTGGCATGGCCCACAATGCATGGCAGACAAACCCCTATTGAAAAGCAAAAGCTTTTTCCTTTGGAGTTCTTTATGGCTGTGGAGCCACCTGCTGGTTCATCAGTGTCATTGCACTGGTTGCAGCCAAAAGAATATGAAGACTCAACCTTGATATGAATATGAACAAACAAGATTTTTTTTCCAGAAAAAAAGTGTCCTCTAAAGATTTTTGCATGGATGCTAAAATGGACATTGATTCTGGGGGAAAAGCCCATAGGTTTTAATTCTCTCTGTTACCAGTTATTGCATCTTTTTTTTCAGTTTTGAGGAAAAAGTAGTGCTTTTTCCCTTAATATCAAATAAATAGGTTTTCAAAACAAAATATGAGATATATCCTGTGTTCGCTGAATTCCCATAATGAGTATGCATAGGAGACCTTTCTCTTCTGGTTGTTAGCTCAATTATATAAAATGTCCATCTCCTTAAAACATTCACACCCACCAAAGAACTCCTGATCCATTAGATATGGTACTGTAGATTTTGCATTGCCAACCCTTCCCCTGTCCCTTTACAGTCCTCCTACTTAGCATAATAGCTTCTTTGGAACATACTGTTTGGGATCCAAATTGACAACCCATTTTTTTTAAAGATAAACTGTTATAAAACTAATGATTAATTCCATATTAGCTAAACAAAGGTGGTGACAGAAGTAAATGGTCAATAAAAACAGACTATGAAGAAAATGTCATTTTAAAAGTCTACTTTTTGCAGCAAAAGTGAAATAAGAGCTGTATATACAATGTCTCCCCTTCCCCCATTACTTTCAATAATGATTGCTTCTTTTGTGTCCCTCCAACCCATTTCCCTCTTTCATGTGGTTTCTCACGCACACACACAGTAATTCCCTCTGCCACTTTTCTTCTTCCTGTACTGAATGTTCAACTACCTCCTCATCTTTGATCAACTGTACAATGCGATGAACCTTTTTTGACATACTACACTTGAAAACTAATTTTAATTCTAAGCCATTGTCCCACTTCTGTGTTTTCTAATTGAGAAAACACAGCATGAAGTCTTGGGACTGCATTTGCATCTTAACTCTTCATTGCCTAGGGTCTAGATGCCCAATTGTACAACAGCTCCTGACTTGCCTTGAAATCAGGGATAACGAGTATGTTGCATACATGGTTTGACTGGATTTCTGTCCTGATTTCAGTCCAGTGAATGACCAGGCTTTAACTACTGCTTTTTGGAAGAGGAGTGCTTAGTGGAATAGGAAACAAACAGCATCGGAAGTATATTTGGTACCTAGATTAGTGTTTTTGAACAAGTGGGGGCTGGTTTACCCTTAAGGGTTTCATGTATGCATTGGTCTAACCTATGAACCCAGCCCCAAGAAATTCGCTGCGCTTATTGATGGAAGAATTCCTACTTTGAACCAAGAAAATTATGTTAAAAAAGAGTACCACCTTTTCTGCCTTCTTGTTTGACTCAGATCTGCAGTCTGTTTCTCTTCTTCGTAATCTTAGTGTTTTCTTAATTTTTTTAATAATCATTTTAATACATTTATCTTCTGTTACTTTGACTACTGCAGCTTAATCTTCTATGGCTTCAGTCACAGTTCTCTAGACACTGGCATATACTGAATGTATCTATTCACCTTAATAAATGTGGAAGAAACATGACTACATTACCTCTTCCTTACCCAACTCCTGAAGTTCCCAGTTTATTCCAAGAATTAGTTCAAAATTGCTCCCTTTTGTGATAATAACTGTGCCTTTTGTGCCTTCTTCTCCAGCACTCCACTTGTTTCACCAGCGTTCTTCCAGACTGAGCCTACAAAGCAGGACAAAGATAGAAGGAAAAAGAATAAACATGCACTTAAAAGGAAGTGCAGCTGACTTCCTGAAAAAAATTACCCCTTTCTTTCAGGATACCAGAGTCCAGCGTTGTTAGGTCCAGTTTCTATGAAATGTCTGTGCTTTTCCTCTTTACCCTGTATGGCTATCATCTGTATTCCCGTTGCAGGGAAATGAACCATTTAAGTGGGAGTTCTGGACACAGGGAAAAAACTCAAGAATGCAGGAGATGCCCATAACCCGTATAATTCCCAGAGAGAAGTACGCTTAAAAGTTTCTATTAGCTAACAAATGAGTGTGTACTAAAACATGGCTAGTATTTGGTGATGATGCATTGTAAGGACGGTCAGTACTAGCTATTAACTACATTGATAAGAAATTGTGTTCCCCTGAGGAATTTGCAGTGTGAGTATTTTTTGGAGTAGTGGGACACAAAAGATGGTGTACAGGAATCTCTGTCCTGCCCCACCCCGTCTCCAAAGTCTGGTGCCAAGCAGAGCTCAACTGTACCTGGGAACTGGGACTTGCAGTATTGATAATGCATCCATGAGGTAGACTAGGTATTACTTTGATTGTTACTTTATGGAATGCAGTTATATGGCCCCTGGTTGCAAGCCCCATGGATCAAATGGGGTCTGAAGAATGCAAAATGTGAGAGTTCTGGTTTTCTCTTTAGATTATTCTAGAATTAATTTTTCCTGAATGCTGGTGGTTGATATTCATTGTAAATATTACTAGCATTGAAACCATTTCTTACTATGCCCTCTCAGTTCATTAGGAGTGGTCATAGATGCCCTTACCCTTTCTGTCTCATCAGTGCTATTCAGGTTTTTGCAATTAATTTGATGGTTATTTGGCATATAATTATTGTACTGAGATTTCTCTGATAACCCGTTTGGGAAGCTTGGAAGACTGTTCTCAGGAGACATTTCTTATTGCTTAGTTACTGAAACACCTGCTATAGCTAAGCTCTTTAAAACTGAAAATTATTTAAATGTGAAAATGGGTGGGTAGATCTGGAAGAGAAACTTATCAAAAGACTAAAATTAGAATTGAATGTGTTAGCAGAGAAACACTGATGGGTGAGGAGGGGAGAATTTTCCTGAAGTGTTGCTGCTTGAGTAACAAACCAGGAAAATTCTGGCTAGGATATTGGCCACTGTCCCAATCCCAAGCAATTCCTGAATTTACAAGTAATTAAGTCTCCCTAAAGGCAGATACACAAAATATACTCCTATTTCTGGAGTACTCTAATGCTCTGGTCTGTGCATATTAATGAGTCTTCTGAGGCAATACCTTAGTTACCTAATGATGACTGGCTCAGTTTTAAAGCAGCTGATAATTGAACACATGCATAGTCCATGTTTTCTCATAGCATCCCTTTGTCTCAAAATGTTTGGGCCATCTCCATATTTGTTTTTAAAATAAATATACTTGTGCAGGTGGAGTGGACTTCCTTTTTGGAAGGAATGCTACTTACTGTGGATTTTTAGCCTGCTTGAAAATGTGTGTAGTTTAAAGGTTTGTATAGAGCATCTCAAGACTCAGACATTTTGTGGTATATGTGCATCTTTGTTTTGATGCAGATGATGTTGTTCTATCCATTCTTTTACTTCTTGAAAATTTCAAGGGATCACTGTCTGACAGGAAGCTTACAAAATAAGATAATATGTTGTGTGCAAAGCAGTGAAGACAACCCCAAATACCTAGGAACAGGACCAACAGCATCCTTGCATCGTGCTAAACTGCACATTCACTCCCAAAAATTAGGCTTGGGGTATTAGAGAAAATGAGAGCTGTTTTCTCTGTGGCAGCTTCCTTACCCTATAAAAATCAGGTAGGAAACAGAATATGGGCTTCTCAAACACAGTTGAATGCAACCAATTTAGCTTCTTTTATGAAAGTTTCAGCCACCGATGTGCATCTCAGACCCATGGATTTAGGTGGTTGGATCCCAGTCAGTGAGTGGATGAGTAGTAGTTGTGACATATATCTCAGCAGAGGTGGTGGTAAACATTTTTAATGAACTTTCTTATCTGTTGGAAAATGTTTGTTTCATCAGCGTTCTAAAGCAACTTCCATTTTGATGGAAACATTTCAAAGGAGTATTTTATTCTGATTATCATTTCATTCCAACTTTCTTACCATTTTAGTTTCTTGCAGCCTTCTCATTTTGTTTCAGCTTGCTGTGGCAATATTTCTTTTCAGTGTACTGTGTGCAGTGATTGTTTTGTCGCATGCTGCCCAGCGCTGTATTTCATTGTTTGAATGCACCTTTTTTCTGCTTAACTATGCCACAGTGTAAGCAGTAGCTCCAGGTTAGTGCCACAGTCTTTGGATGGGGCTGTGACTGTGACTGAGAATTTGCATCTTTATTAAAGGGAGCAGCAACTATGAGAACTTGTCTCTTTCTATGATCTCATATACCTAGTCCATTCCCTCAGGGCAAGTCTTATGTGAAGTGTTGGGGGGTTACCCCTGAGGATGCTGGAGCTTGGGAACCAACATGATGGGTGGGTAAAGTGATAGATATTACAGGGCTGTCAGCTGTGGAAAGGACTGTTGGTATATTCCCCAGCATTGCTGGTATCCCTCAGGAGATCCCAGCCATCAACCTCATGGAGCTGTGGGGTCTCTCTTCAGAATGGTGAGGTGGATCTTTGGTTTTACCTTTCCAGTGCTCCCAAATGGTAAGTACCGTCTTCCAAACTGGTCTTCCATTCCCCGCTGCCCTCCTCCATCTCCCACCCTAGGTGTTTGATTTGTGTATGCCTCACTTCCTCCCACTCTTCTTATACTATCCTGTATGGGGCAGTAGACATTAATTCAGAATGGCTATTCACAGGCTTAGTACACCAGATCAAGCAAGTCAAAATGATTTGAACAGATATGCTGTTCCAGTGCTTCTGAATCAAAATATTTCCACTTTCCTTCTTAATTTGGACTAATGATTCATTTCCATGCCATGGGAAATATTGACATTTTATTTTTGATTGGCCCCTATAAGTTGATGTTTGGGCTTCTCAAGATAAAGTTTGTTTTTCAAAAGGTTTAGTTGTCTATTCTGCCATGTAGTTTTGCCATACTCTTGTATTATTTACTTGGAGTCCTCTGTTTTTGAGTCTCATGTAAAATACTTCCTAGGTCTAACCAGTGAAGGAGGACAGGCTGGTGGCCTCTAACTCCTACTTTAAGTAAAACATTTTTACTTCTTTCGGTCACTTGTGCTCTTGTGGTTCAAAAAGGTTTCTTAGGGTAAAAAAAATTGTTAGTATATTGCTCAATTTGGCATTTCTTTTGTTAACACATTTGGTTTTCTTTTCCCTAATGGACAGCAGCAATCCTAGAAAAGTTTAGTCTTAATTTTGAGGATGAATTTTAGTCCCACCCTAATTTCAACTATGTAAGCCCAATGAAACAGAAGGCAGGGGATGGATTCTTGAGTTACAGTGATTTAGTTGGGTCTTACATCCTTATTGCATAATAGTCTACTGGCCCATACTCCTCCTTGGATCTAGATAGAGACATCAAATGTTTTCTCAGTTAATTTGTCTTTCTTGCCCACAATCAATTCCTAAGCCATTCATCAAGGGCCGAAGAACAACTACTTGGTTAGCAATCTTCAGACTCTGGAGACAGATGCCTTTGTGTCCTAAGACATCTGGCGATAGCACTTGAGATCTCCTTCCTTTCAGATTATGAACCAATTAAGTATGTAGCTGACAGGAGTTCCTCAGTGATATATAATTATTTTGCTTTGGTAATGACATTAAATTGTTATTATGATGATAAAAATAATTGGATTTAAAGCACTGTCTATCCCAGAGATGGATATTTTGTCAGATTCCTCCAACTATATCATATTTTGCCACACAACACTCTGCCCGCAAATTTAGAAAACTGTTTCCTCCCTCCCACTACATGGAAAAATACAAGGAAAGCTGATGTTTGTACATACTGTTTTAATAACAAGCTGAAAAAGATGTTTTGCTAAATCACCTCTTCCTGTTTAGGTATTTGAATGCTTTCAGTGTGCCTCACAAACGGTTTGCTCCTAAACAGGTCTCTATTGACCACCAGTGCCTTTCACCTCTGCAATGTGACTCTCTAGAAATGATCCCCTAGTATTCTAGGTTTGGGCATCAAGGCCTTCATTTCATAAGTTAAACATTTGCCATAAAGTAAAGCACACATAAAAAAATCTTCCAGGACTGCAGCCCAAATGTGTTCAACTCAGAAGTTCAAACTTAGGTTTAGTTGTTGTTTCAAAACACTGAATGCGGACTCAGAATCATGCTCCGTTTTTGTTTGGTTGTCTGTTTACCTATGCTCTTCAGCTTTAATAATAAAGGTTTTGCAGGGTAAATAAATTAGGCCATTATTGCAGCCCCATTGCTTTAAAAGTACGTCAAGTGTTGCTGCTGAAGTCCTATTGCTTTTACAAAAGTCATTGATTAGAAAGTATCAAGAGGAAAACTAAGTTGCAGACTAACAGCATATTACTTATTCTATGGTATGTGTCCATTTCCAGTCCTGCTATCTCCGACTTGCTGGAGGGCAAGAGTGTGCCTATTTATAAATTTCATTTTCCCTCCTGTGTGTTCATCTTGGGTCTTTGATGAGATGGGGTCCCTCAGAACAAAAGATCATATTTCTATTTCTGTCCCCCACCCCCTGTGATTATTTAATGGAAAATACATAAACAGTCCTGGGAGCAGGGACCAGAGTCTAGGATTCCCCTAACTATCAGGCTACAAATGCATGATTTTCTTGCTGGCTATCCTTCTGGCCCAATGCTTCTTGCACTCTTTGCCACCCAGAGACCTGACTTTAAGACAGGGGTGGGCAAAATGCAGCCTGGGGGCCAGATGCGGCCTGCCAGGCCATTCTATCTGGACCATGGGACCCCTAAAAAATTTAGAAAATTAATATTATAATCTGCCATGACCTGCCTGTCATGCAGCCCTTGATGCATTACCGAAACTCAGTAAGTGGCCCTCTGGCCAAACTAATCACCCACCCCTGCTTTAAGAGGTGGGGAGACTGCCACAACCCAAATTAGCCTTAACCTCACAGTAGGGGCATTCTCCTGGGAAGTAGAAGATAATAGTTTGAAGCCCTGCAGACTGAGTAAAGCCCAGCACCCCTCTCTTCCACTTCCTGGACAAGATTAAGCACTAGTAGGCTGCTATCCTATAAAAGATAGGCACAACCAGCTCCTCCCCTCTCGTTTTTAAGAGTGAACTGTGCCAAGCTCCTCCACAGAGTAACTGAGGCTCCCACGACCCAGGGAGGACCCTGGACTCGGAATGAGCAGAGGTTCCTCTTTTGCCGCCCTGACTCGACCCCAAAGGGGATGGGAAGTTGTGGCACATCCCTGTACTTAGTATGTCCTGTTGCCTAGCTCTAGTCAGCTCCCTGTTCAGCGTGTGGGTTTTAAGATCACCCTTAGGCACATTATTCTGGTGTCAAAGGACCAGGCATAGAGGTATTTATTGTTGTCACCTACATTGGGGGTGCCCAAATCTTCTTCACATCTGGCCTGAAGACTCTTCCTATGCAGGTTTCTAAATGAAAGTTGAAAGGTACAACTACACTGGGAGACTCAGCATTTACCCTCCATTCTTGACTTATATAATTGTTGCCTCATAGTCTTTTCCTTGGATATATTTCAGATGTGCATTGCCTTTGGGAGGGAGAAGTTACAGATCATCCTCTGACAATGCAGTGCAATCCTTGGCAGGACTCGTGCAGCAGTTATTGACCAAGAGCAGACAGTGAACCTTTGAAGCTGCTACCAATTAGAATAATTCTGTTTTTAGCCATTCATTCATTAGCAGAGAAGTAAATAGCGCAGACAGAAGGTTGTGAAACAGGTGTTTATTCACTTGTTCTCTAGCCTTCTCTTGGATTAATGAAATGACTCATAGATGCAATTACATGTTTGGGGGGGGGGGGGGAAACCTGTAGGTGGGATGTGTATTGAGGACTCTGTTCTTTTGCCAAAACACCCCCATTCTATCATGCCTACACTTATGACATGGTTCCTTTTAGAATGGTTATAGGATGAAATCATTTGTTTCTGAGAGGACTAGATCCCAAATGACTCCTAATTGGGGAAGAGGGGGAAAAAGAGGATGTTTGAAAAATGGGTGGATATGGAGAAGTGAAGAATATATGGTTTCCTATGAATGTCTTTTTATGCCAAATTAATTAGAAAGAAGCTTTAGAGGAATGTCATGTCTGAACTTCCCTTTTGTGCCCCCAAAATGGAGGAGGCGGGGACGAGAAATGCTAGTGGAGTATGCTGGGGAGATATAGACAGTCATGCTATCTTTCTACTTGCTTGCAAGTTCTTCCTTGTCACTTTGGTAACAGTACTTTAGTAGTCTTTCATATAGTCTTAGTCATAACCTCCCCTCTGAAGTAATATTACTGTTATATTTTACAAATGACAATCTGAGGCATAGAAAGACCTGGACCTGATTTTTAAAGCTATTTAGGTATCCAAATGCAGTTGAAATTTGGGACCAAGTGACTTGCTGAAGATCACACAGAAAATCTGTGATAAAACAGGTACTTGAATCCAAGTCTGAAGGATACCAGGAAAACACCTGAATCCTTGGTCTATCCTTACTTTCTGTGTACATACAGAGCCTCCATTAAGTAGACCAGGCAGCTAGTTTTGATTTCCCCTTAGACGTGAGAGGGAAACTTTTGGATCTATATACTATAAATTATATGTCTGTTTAATTATGAAGAAACAGTGATATTTAAAGCAACTGAAGTGGATTTTTCATAACTTTAATTCAAAAGTATATTAATAGATTGTTTCCCTTAAACTTTCTGCAGTAAAAAAGATCTTTGGATGGTGGAGCATTTACAAATGTCAGCTGAGCAGAATTTTTTCAGTGAGCTACGGGAAACAGAGTGGAGGACAAGAAAGAAAAGACTGCCATGGAAATTATGATAGCAGCTTAATTATAGCATACTTTATTAGGTGACTTAAATATTGAGAAAATAATCAAAGGAGAAATAGCCATGGGACCTAATTTGTGACACAGTGGGAGTGTCTATACATGCCCCTGACTGCATTTGGTACTATGCAGTCATTTAGTACTTGCTTTTGCAAGTGCTGAATGACTGTGCAGTACTCACTGGTACTGCACAGTCCCAGCAGCGCAAGGTTATTTTTTAATGGTTTGTCACTGTAGCTCATCGCTACAGCAATGTAGCGTCGGTGTCACAGTTTGTGCCCACCAATGCTACGTTACCATAGTGATAAGCTGCATTGCTGTGGCTCATCACTACAGTGATATAGTGTCTAGTGTAGATGTGCCCAGTAGCCTATTTTACAGTGCATTTGAACATCATGTCAAAAATTGTGCTAATATGCTAATGCACAGTGAAAATAGGCTACTGCACATTAAGCATAATTAAAAAAGCATAGATGTTTGCTATTGTACACTAGGGCAGCCTAATACACATTTACTTAGTACCTCACTTTCGAGACACCAAATTTGATGCGCAGTGGTAAAAGCACATTAATTAACATGTAGATGTGCCCAGTATGTCCTGCTCAGCATTAGAATGCATGATACTGAGTGAAAAATTTTATTTTGTTAAACTGTAAAGATATTATCAAAAAGGAAACAGCACAATCGCATACAAATTTCAGCCAGTAAATCACATCTGCAGACATTACTATCCATACCTAGAGATTGGAGAAGTACATTGCACAATGTAATCTCAATCAATAAACCAGCTCATTTAACTCCTACAAAACCTTATTTGTGACCAGTCTGAAAATTCGAGTTTGTCAGAGAGATCCCAAATCTATTAATACTTATTTTATCTGTAGACTATTTGTGTTGACAATTACAGCTTCTTAATTTTGTAATAGTAAAATTATATGCTATTACAGTGCCTAAGAAGTGCCTAAGAAGATTTAAATTGGAGAAGGCAAAGAGGTGTGACAACTGGAGAATGAAAAGAAAGGAAGATGGACCTGGGAGCTAATTAGAGGTCAAGAGGAGAAAGGAAGGACAATTCATGAGGTAACTAAATAGAGAGACCATTCAAAGAGACCTGAAGAGCAGGTGTGCAAAGTGAGGTAGGTCTGAAGAAACAGGAGAAAAGGAAGGTAATGTAATAAAAATGAGTGAAGTAAGCTGAAGATTTTTAAAAATGAGGAACAACAGTGAAGAAACTCTGTGATCCTGATAGGAAAAGCCTAGAGTGTAATTCCTAATCACCTAACTGTATAAAGAGCTTAATAAAAACAGAACAGCATATACATATATAATAGGCCTGTGCAAAGCAGCTAGTATTCAATTCAGATTCGGCTGATTCTGGGGACAGTGACTCAATTCGGTGATTTGAATCACTCTCCCAAATCGATTCAGCTGAATCTGATTTGGCGATTCGGCCACATCTCCAAATCAGCCCCATTCCCTGGCCGCTCTCCCAGCCCTGTCAATGGCTGCCCTGCCTGATCCCAGCTTCCAGCTCTTTGAAAAAAAAAATCCCAGCACTCCCCAGCTGCTGCCAGGTGGGGGAATGATCCCCGCTGCCCCGCACCCCATGCTGCATGGGGGGCTCTGTCATGAGCCCCCAGCCCCAGCCCACTTTCACAGTCCCAGCTTCCAGCTTTTTAAAAAAAAAAAAAAGCCCTGAATTCACCGGCTGCTGCCAGGCCGGGGCAGGGGTGTTGATCCCTGCTGCCCTCCACTGCCCCGTGCTGTAGGGGACACTGTGCCATGAGCCCCCAGAAGCCCCAAGGCTGCTGCAGCAGCTGGGGAGTGCAGGGTTTGGTTTTTTCAAATTTTTTTTTAAGAGGCAGGAGCTGGGGTGGGTGGGGCAGCCATGGCGGGGGCTGGGAGAGTGGCTGGGGGTCGAGGGACTCATGGCAGAGCCCCCCATGCAGAGGGGGGCAAGAGGGATGGCCCCCTTGCACTGCTGGGCAGCAGTCGGTGAGTGGGGGTTTTTGTTCAAAGCACCGGGAGCTGTGCTGAGCGGGGTAGCCATGGAGGGGACTGGGATAGCAGGTGGGAGTCTGGGGAGGTCTGGGGGAGCAGGCAGGGATGGGGCCTGGCACGGGTCCCCTCATGGTCCCCTTTTCCCTCCTCCAGCCTCGTCTCCTGCCCCCTACTTACCAACACAGAGTCCAGGTCCAGCTCCCCACAGCAGTAAGCAGGGACTGCTCGAATCTACTAAGCTCTCCAAATCTTTTCCGAATCAGTTCAGAGAGCTTCAAATTGATTCCGACCTTTTAATTGGTCTCCTGATCAATTCGGATTTGGAGATTCAGCCACCAAATCAGGCTAAATCTCGTCTGAATCGAATCAGCACCCGAAGCTTTGCACAGCTGTAATATATAATGGTGTAAGATTTATCTGTTCAAGTGAATAGATGCAATGGCAGTTTCTAAAACTAGCAGAGAATCCTTCAAAAGCAGAAGAATTTAAGCAAATAATTATGATAGGCCATATTAAAAAAAATGAACAGAGCACATGCAGTGACATTAAAAGCAGAGATGTATAGAAAACATTAAACTGGCTGGGGGAGGGAATTCCTCTTCCCTGCAATGCTTGAAAATCAAATACTGTAACAGTATTTTGGTTACTTGAGGAGAAATCAGAATAAAATAGGCTGCAGTTAGATTATATACAGAAGTGAAACTGAGTGGCCTAGTTTTGCTATTGAAGCAGAGGGTCTAGGGACTGATGCCTTAATTTTTTCTTTCCATGATGACATCTAGGTCCAAGCCCATGCCATCATCAATTTCAAAGGGTCTTTGAGCAGCATGAAGTCAGCTGCCAAAGACAAAATTCCAGCAAATAAACAATGGAAATATATCCTCATCTATTGCTGTTTTACATAGGAACATCAAGCACCCTCTAAACATGAGGGATGTAGAAAGAGATCTCTCGGGACTCCCTAGCAGCTTAAGTGCTTAGGGCACTTTGCAAATGTAGGCACAGCAGCTAGGGAACCTGTCGTTCTTTTATCATAGTTTATGAGTGCTTTCTGCATGCACAGGGATGAGAATACTTACCTCACTTTGCAATCTTTGGCTGTCTTGAGGCCAGAAGGATTGGGAGGGGAAGAGCAGCCAGAGAAAGTCACTTCACCCCAAGAGAGAGCAGTAAGATGAGAGAAGTCAGGTCATTGGCCTTACTCAAAAATGGGAATGATAAGGCTGGATGAGTGCTGTAGAAGAAGGTGAAAGAAAACATAGAAGAGGAGCTTGTGAGGATTTGGGAGAGAATGGCTAAGCTATGCAAATCAAACCATGCAGATCCCAGTATATTTATGCATCTGGGGTCAAGTGTTTGTGCTTACGTCTAAAGCTAAACCTATTCTTATTTCTGTAGTTGTAACTCATAGGCAGCTATGTGCAGAACCCTAACTAATGCCTTAGCTTTAACAACTCTGGCTGAAGCAGCCAGCAACCACCAAATGAAACCAAACCATGGGTAGTAGTCATTTGAATCAGCATCTAAATCTATTCCATGAGTATTAGAAGAGCAGCATCACAAAGATGTAGTGATCACATTTCTAAAACAGGTTATACACAGAAAAGTCGACCTATTGTGCATTCCCTTTGCCTGAAAATGCCAACCTACAAACTCTATAATGGCTCCACTAGAGAAAAATGTGTATTTTTGAACCAAGTCAACGGCCCTGTTTAGTAACTGATATATAATAGCACTATTTATCGTTGTTACAAATACATTAGCAGGGGTTTATCATGGTCCTCTAGGTGTCCTCATCCCTGCATACAAGGAGAATATGATCTTCAGTTGTATAATGCATCTAGCTTATTAGCATATTACTACTTTTCCACTAAACAGAAGCCAGCCTTTTACAAGAGAGATCAAGTGTTAAGTTCTTTAGCTGTCTGATAACTGGGAATGTGCGGTTTGTGTTTTTTAGACATGGAAGAAGCAAATTATTCCAAAAGCTGGGCCATTGTTCAGCACCATCCTCGGGAATTTAATAACTTACTCTTTTTGCCTTGCGCTAAATTGGATTTACAGAATCATAACGGGAATTTGAAGAAATGAATTTGTATGCATTACACTGCAGAGCCAAAGAAAATCTGCTGTCTCCCTTCCATGTTTGAAGAGCTCAATTAAGCCATGTTTTTCATTCCAGGATCACAGCAAGTAGTAGAAGATTAGCATGGGATATTTGTAGCAGCACATCTCCCCTCCAAAGTTCAGATCAAATGTAAGAGTGAGTAAAAGATGGAAAAACTATTTCTCATAGTAGGATCGAAATAAATTCATCAGCACAAAATTTACCTTGTATGCAAGTCCCTGGTTGAGTTCTTTCTGTTTTAAGTGCTATGAAGACTGATGAGCTTTGTATTCTTGCTTGTCTAGTGACCAGCCGTATATTATATGGGAAATAAAACCTCCCTCCTTTGCATTCCTCTCCTGGTAGATGTTTACTCAGCTCTGTCACATCATAAATCTAAAACATTATTGCTGATTGTCCTAAAATTAAGTTATTTTTCTTTAAGACCTATTTATTCCCAGAGTTGCAAAGGCATCATCTCCAGTAAAAGGCCTTTGCATGTCATGCTCTCGGATGTACTTTCACTACTGAGATATTATCAATCTATATTAATGCAAAAACTCCAAGAACTATTTCTGTATATTTATCATATTTTGCTGTTGGTAAAGGGAGCAGATTTGACAGTCATGGAGCTTAGCTTCAGAGTCGACACATTTTCAACAACAAAAAGACGCAAGTTTTCTTCTCTCCTGTTTCAAAAAGGCTTTTCAGGCCTGATTCAGAAAGACACCCATTCTACTAGTAAGAGGGTAGTTTAGAATCCATAAACAACCAGATTTTGTCCGCTAGGTAACATTATCAATAAGGTTCAGTGTGTCCCAGTGACAATTAGTAGTAGACATTAATAGCCAATGGGTCCTGAACTGAGACAATTAAGCCTAATTCAATTAGGGGTCACTGCCATCAGAAAGAAATAAATTTTGGTCACTTTCATCATATTGGAATTGTAAATCTTAGACGTGAGTCCAGTACCTTTTAAATTATCTTTATCCTTTATAAGGAGTCTCTCGTAAAGGAACCCTTGCCTCCAGTTGGGACCAACTATTGGTGGGACATGCATGGGTGCAAGCCCATTGCACCCCTAAGAGCAAAGGCCCCTGGCAGACCCTTACCTCACCCTTAGCATGGAGTCGGGAGGCAAGTGAGGCTTATAGTGGGTGGGCAGTATCTAGAGGGGACAGCTGAGCAGAGATGAGGATGGTCAAGCCCCTCCCTACAGCTCAGCCCAGCCCCTGGGGAGCCATGCAAAAACAGCACAAAAACAGGCATGTTCAGGACCCAGCACATGAGTTAGCACAGGAGGGTACAGGGAAGGGCCACCAGTGGCCAGTCCCGAGTTGCCCCCCTGCACAGACACACAGCACACCCCATGCCTGTTGCGCTCCCAGGCAGTCAAAGCCCCCCACTCTATGGGGTAGGCCTCCAGCGCTGGATCTCAGGTAAAGGGGACAAGGGACCAGCCTTTCCCCTCTCCAGGGCAAGACCCAGAGACCCAGGGCATCCCCCAGCAACTCGGGAAGCCGGGAAGCCAGAGGATCCCCTTGCAGGCAACTACTTAAGCCTGTCTACCAGGCTGCAGCAACAGCTGCTGGTGAGGACTACATGGGGGTGATTACACCCACCTGGTCTCTTACTCAAACAAGCACCAAATGAATTGAGTGAATGGGGCCCATGCTATAACATGGTGATGGGCACTTGCCACACCCCTAGGCTCCCTGATCTGGATGGGACTTCCCCACTTGGTACCTCAGAGGTCTTTATCCAGACAGAGCCTATAGTCCTGGCCTCCATGCAGATGAAACCCTTATCTCCAGGCCTTCATGGCACATCTGCTGGAGGCTGGGATCTGGGGTTCAAGCACTCCCACTTGTGGGATGTGCTCACTGATGAAGGTTCTGGAGGGCTGGGTGAGAGAGCTCTTGGAGGAGGTGAGCAGATTGCAAACCATCAGGGAACACGAGAAGGATATCGATGCTTACTGCCAGGCCCTATACCTGGAGAAGGATGCCACAGAGACCAGGCAAAAGAGCAGGCTTGAGCAAGATGCCCCAACTGATGGCTCATGGAAATTAGTCACATCAGACTCAAAGCCATGATGTGCATCAGTTGCTTCAACAATAGCTCTGCACAACACCTATACAGCTCTCGCACCATCAACAGATGAGGTGTCCTTATCCTCTGCACCGAAAACAGGACAGGAACAGCTGCCCCCACCAAAGAAGCAACAAGAGTGATTGCTGTGAGAGGCTCTTTGCTTTAGGGAACAGAAGGTGCCATTTATCATCCAGACCCCTTTTCTCAAGACATCTGCTGCTTTCCAGGAGCCAGGATCTGAGATGTAACAGCAAGGATTGCAAAACTGGTCTGTCCTATGGACCACTACCCCTTATTCCTTGTCCCCATGGGCACCAATGACATGGCGAGAAACAAACCCAGGAGAATCATGAGTCCATGTGGGCAAAGCTCAAAGATCAAGGAGCACAAATGGTCTTCTCCTCGATCAGTTAGAGGCCATCGTCATTGGAGGGAGGAGTGCATCGAAGTCTTCAGCGATGGTGTCACCCTGTTGGTTTTGGATTCCTTGATCTTGGCATGCAGTTCAACAGCACTAGTCTACATGCTAGAGACAGTATTCACCTCATGGGCAGAGGGAAGAAGCTCTTCTCTACAGAAATCACTGAATTGCTGAGGAGGGCTTTAAACTAGGCATGTCCAAGGGAGAGAGGGGAGATTCCACTGCTATACACAAATCTTCTGGCCAAGATGCCCCAAGGGAGGACTTTCAAGCAGGGGACATCCAGATGAGTACCAATGCCCTCAGGTACTTAACGTGGGACAGAAAACCTGAGGCGACTAGGGGTGAACTCGGGTGTCTTTATGGGAACACCAGAAGCATGGGCAACAAACAGGATGAACTGGCACTCCTACTGGCAGACGAGGAATTTGACCTCATTGGGGTGACCTGGTGGGACCATGCATATGACTGGGCAGTGGACATTGAAGGCTATAGGCTCTACAGGAAGGATTGGTTTGGGAAGAAGGAAGGAGGTGTGGTCCTCTATGTGAAAGACAGTACCCCTCCCTGCAGGTCATGTTTGTTTGCAGGGAGAGGTCCCTTGGGACCCTCTGGGTCAAGATGCAAGGGGACTCAGCAGAGGGGGACCTAATGGTAGGCGTATACTGTAGGACTCACTACCAAGAAGAGGAAAGCAATCCGGCATTCTTCAGAGAATTGCCTCAGGCAACCAGCACTGAAGACCTGATTGTCATGAGTGACTTCAACTACCCTGACATCTGTTGGAGACACCATTCAGCAGCTCCAGCAGGTTAGACAACTTCATGGCATCTATTGACAATCTATTCTTAACACAGGCAGTGGAAGGACATACTAGGGGTAAAGCTACTCTGGACTTAGTGCTGACTAAAGGGGAAGGCGTGGTAGGCAACCTGAAGATTGGAGGTACTTTGGGCGACAGTAACCACAACCTAATTAGGTTCACCATTCACCAGTAGAACAGAAATCCTAGTCTTCAGAAGGGCAGACTTTGGTAAACTCAGGAGTCTAGTCAGAAAGGGTCTCTGCAACCAGCAACTGGATGATTTGGGAATTCAGGATCAGTGGAGCTTCCTTAAGGGGGCAATTCTCACTGCTCATAAAGAGGCCATCCCCACATGGTCAAAAAATAGGAAAGGGTTCAAGAGACCTGCTTGGCTCAACAGGGACATCAGGGATTTTTTTAAAAAGAAAAAAGTGCATAAGCAATGGAAAAATAGTTCAGCATCCAGAGAGGAGTACAATCATATAGTCGGGATCTGCAGGTATGAAACACAGAAAGTCAGGGCAGGCACGGAGATTAAGCTGGCAAACAAAATAAAAGACAACAAAAAGTCCTTCTATAAGTATACAGAGAAGAAGAAAAAATCAAGCTCCACTGTGGGACCCCTACTGAATTCAGGGGGGCAGCCCAGAGCTGATCTCCGTGAAAAGGCAGAGCTTCTAAATAATGACTTCATATTGGTATTCCTGATATCAGTTGGGAGTTGTTCACCTATCCAGAGGCCCAGGGAATATGGGGAAGGCAACTGTCCACATTAAATCAATTCCAAACAGGTGAGGGTCCTCTTAGAACATTTGGACGTGTTCAAGTCTGCTGGGCCTGCATCCGAGAGTCCTGAAAGAACTGGCTGAGCTCCTAGGAGGACCTCTGGCAAAGGTGTTTGAAGAGTTGTGGAACTCAGCAGTGATCCCAAATGATTAGAAGAAGGCTAATGTGGTACCCATTTTTAAGAAAGGGAAGAGGGCCGACATTGCAAACTACAGACCAGTCAGTCTAACGTCAGTCCTGGGACAAATCTTTGAAAAAATTGTCAAGGAGTCCATCAACCAGAAGCTTGTAACTGGTGGGGTATTAAGAAACAAAGAGCATGGCTTTCTCAAGGGTAGGTCATGCCTAATAAACCTGTTACCCTTTTATGATCAGGTGTAACTACTCAGCTGGACAAGCGACACATTTGAAATCATTTACCTAGACTTCAGCAAGGCCTTTGATACTGTTTTCCATGAGATCCTTTCAGTTAAGCTGGAGGGTAATGGCCTAAACCAGTCTACAGTGACGTGGATTGGCAATTGGCTCAGAGGCCAATCCCAGAGTGTTGTAATCAATGAGATAGCCTTATCCTGGAGGGCTGTGTCCAGTGGTGCCCCCCAGAGATCAGTACTTGGGCCCATGCTCTTTAACATCTTTATCAATGACTTGGGTGAGGGGGTGGAAAGCACAGTGATTAAGTTTGCAGATGACACCAAGCTGTGGGAAAATGCAGGCACATCAGAGGATAGGGCAAGGATCCGAGATGACCTTGACAAACTGGTCCTATGGGCTGAATGCAATAAGATGAGGTTCAGTAGGGACAAGTGCCAGGTCCTTCATCTGGGTAGGAAGACCCTGCACCTCAACTATATGATGGGTGGTGGGCCACTGGCTGGCACTGCATCTGAAAGAGACCTGTGACAATCGACCAGAAGATGAATATGAGCCAACAGTGCGATGAAGTCACCAGCAAGGCAAACAAAACTCTGGCGTGCATCCACCAATGTATTGCCAACAGATCCTGAGAGGTGCTCCTTCTGTTGTATTCAGCATTGGTGAGGCCACAGCTGGAGTACTGTGTCGAGTTCTGGGCACCACACTTCAGGAAGGATGTGGATAAGCTCCAAAGGGTACAGAGAAGGACCACCGATATAATTACGGGCCTGGAGGATAGGCCTATGAGGGGTGACTCTGGGAACTGGCTTTGTTCAGTCTGAGTAAGAGAAGACTGAGATGACTTGATAGCCACCTACAAGTATGTCAAGGCTGAACCCTAAGGTCTAGGGGAGCAACTCTTCAGGAAGGCACCCCCAGGGAAGATAAGGACTAATGGGCACAAGCTAATTGAGGGAAAAATTAGGTTGAACATGAGCAAAAACTTCTTTTCCGTAAGGGTATCTAGAATCTGGAAGACACTCCCAGCAGAGGTATTGCAGTCACCATTCATGGAGGTGCAAGAGGAAGCTGACACTCTTGAGCTTGTCTGAGCCCAATAATCTCCTGCCTATGGCAGGGGACTGGGTTTGATGATCTTACAGGTCCCTTCCAGTCCTTTGGTTCTATGATTCTATGATTCCCTACTGGGTTTTGCAGTCCAGTTCTATAAGAGGAAAGAGTAATTATAACTTTTAGACTATTACCTTTATGTCCAGTTTTTGCCACTACCCAAAATGTGTTTTGTCTGTCTATATTGCTATCAGTGGCCAGTATCATGCCCATTTCACAACTGAATGATGTGATGCAGTTGTTTAGGTGTTTTTGTATTGGAGATACTAATAAAAAAAACCCCAAAATCTCTTAGGCTTATGTTGACAAGGGAAGTAGTAAATCCCTTGTTGTTGGTATATTAGTTCATGATGTGAAAGGTTTAAAATAGTTATGAATATGTAGTAGCTTGGAACCACAGAACAATCAGATAGTAGCTCTACAAAAAATTCAGTCCCAGAAGATACCTGCTGATCTGTCTGTTCATCTCTTAACTCTTTCTTCCTTGACTTTCTGTAATGATTGAAGAACTTATTTATAAATCATTCAGTTCTGACTTTAAAAAAAATCTAATGTCTCAGAAGAACTGTGGCCAAGACCAAAACTCTGTAAATGATGGCTATCAATATCAAGGGTAAGGCTTTTCATGTCACTTTGTGTGTGTGTGTGTGTGTGTGTGTGTGTGTGTGTGTCACTGATGGAAATGAGTGGTACTGGCTTTGTAAAAAGATCTAGTATTTTGGCCTCTTCAGGCAACAGTGTGCAGTAACCTTTCAGCCTGCTCTAGAAACCAGGAATGCAAGTTGTAAAGTCATTTTGTATGAGGTTGGATAGCTGCCATAGTTCAGATGAAGCCTGGCTTTAAGGATAGAAAGTGTTCTCCAACCAGTGGGAGCAGCAAAAGAATTTTATATCGGAAATATGTAGAGTACTTGTAAGCCTCTAGGGATTGCACAAATCTTCCTGAAATACAACCAGAAAGAAAATACTTTTCAAGATCTAAGTTAACCTAGGTGGAAGGCTGAATCCTTAGATCCTGAGAATCTCTGCAGACACACTTGGGAGAACTTTCTGTTAGACTTAGAGGTAGGGTGACTATTGCTAGTCATGTCTACACACAATGCTTAATGCCCACTGGACTAATTCTGTGGTGCATTAGCATCGCTGGCAAAAACCATGCTAGTGTGCTAATGTGTAGTAGATTATTCTAGGGAGCATTGGAATAATGCTGAGTGGTGTCCCTCAGGGGTTCGTGCTTGGGCCGGTGCTTTTCAACACCTTTATCAATGATTTGGAGGTAGGGGTGAAAAGCTCACTGGCCAAGTTTGTGGGCACCACCAAGTTATGGGGGAGTGTGGTCATGCCAGAAAATAGGTTGCAGATACAGGCGGACCTGGACAGTCTGGAGAGTTGGGCGGACTGGAACCAGATGAAGTTTAACACTCAGAAGTGTAAGGTACTCTATCTGGAGGCAAACAATCCCCATCATACCTACAGACTCAGTGGTGACAATTTGACTTGCACCACAGCTGAAAGGGACCTAGGGGTAGCAATCAACCATCGCATGAACATGAGCTGGCAGTGCAATGGTGTGGCCAGCAGGGCAAACAATATGCTGGCATGCATTAAACATTGCATCTTGTGCAAAACTAAGGAAGTGATATTCCCACTGTAGTCCACACTGGTGAGACGCAGCTGGAGTATTGTGTCCAGTTTTGGGCACTGCACTTCAACAAGGATGTGGAAAAACTTGAGAGGGTCCAGAAAAGAGCCACCAGTATAATCAGGGACTTGCAAGACAAGCCATATGAGGAGCAGCTGAGGAACTTGCGCCTCTTCAACCTACAGAAGAGAAGGCTAAGAAGGGACTTGGTAGCAGCTTACCACTACATCAGGGGTGTACATTAAGAACTTGGGAATAGCTGTTCACCAGGGCACCTCTGGGGAAGACCAGGAACAGTGAATACAAACTCCTGGAAGGCCATTTCATTTTTAATTTCAGGAAAAACTCCTTCAAATCAGGATGTCCAGACTGTGAAATAAACTCCTTCCAGTGCTGATGCAGTCACCTACCCTGGAAATCTTTAAAAGGAGACAGTCCTCAGACCTTGCTGAGGTCACTTGACCCCAGTTGTCTTTTCCTGCCTAGTGCAGGGGTACTGGGTCCGATGATCTACAAGGTCCCTTCAAGCCCCTAACAATCTATGAATTAAGCATCACAAAGAGTGTTGAGCTGCACTGATGCATCACAAAGAGCATTAATGCTTAGTAGCGCTGATTAAAGCTGTTAAGTTTAGTGCCTGTAATAATGCAGTGTAATTATGGCGCATTAATGAACATGTACATATGCCCACTGATGTGTATAGTTTGGATTGAGTGAGAACCAATCAGTGGGTATTGGTATGTTTTTCACAGATTTCAAAGTATTCTCTTTTGCAATACTGGGAAATAATACTCTTCTCAATATCATTCTTATATTTACTTCATGCAACCTGTTGAAAGGTTCAATACACGTTTGGTGTGATAGACTATAATGTACCTGAGACTGCACTATACACTGACTTCATTAAGACTACCCAGGTACTTCAAGCATTTTTGCAAGATTGGCGCCTGAGTCAGCAGCTTTGTATAAGTCTATGTACAGATGTTTAGTTTCTCCTAGGAGAGCAGCTGCTCTCCTAGGAGTAACTAGACATGTACAGACATTCATTAATTTTTCTCCCAGAGCAAATATGGCCACTTTGGGAGAAAACTTGAGAGCAACCTGAGTGAAACGGCTCCCAGGAGAATATATCTCAGGACACTGAACATATGTAAAAGTACCCGTCCATGGAACCATTCTCCAGAATTCTAGGGAGACTCGCTCCCTGCCCTTTCTTCCCCCCTACCAGGGGTCTGGGGACACAGTATGTCAATCCCAACTAATGAGGGAGTAGAACATGTCCCCTAAATGCTTTGGGCTGGGAGAGCCCAGTGCTGAAACACTTAGAGGGCATGTTATGCTCCCAGCGTTTTCAGCATAAGCCAACCCCACCATCACATTGACCCTGTAAACAGCCCCACTACTGTTATTGATCCTGCAAGCCCCCTGTTGCCATAACAAACCCTGAAACCTAACCCCCTCCCCACTGTCACTGACCCTGCAACCCCTCCAGCATGGTCACTTAGCCAACACAAACCCTCCCTCCTGCCACTGCCCTACAAGAACCCGTGCCCCTTGCACAGATGGCAGCGCGTGGCTCTCTAGGGCCCCCTGGCAAGCCAGTGTCAGCACTGCAGGCTCACCACTACTCAACTTGAATGTCTGTATAGAGCTCTCCAAGTAGGTTTTTCTATGGGGAAAACAAACCTGAGATAATTCTTCCAGATCATTTGAACATGTCTACACAGGCTAGCTCAAAAGTATGAGTTCAGAAGCATGGAGGTTAAGAGGGGAAGTTATGGCTTTCCTTTAACTTTGTGAAGTATAATAGTTTTTCCTGGATAACTGTGTGTCAATAGTCTTATTGTAGTATAAGGATGAGTCTTGTTTCTATTTCCAGTCATCTCATCTCCAAGCAGATGAAACTCAGTTGGAACAAGGAGCACAAAAATAGCTGCCACTGTGCTGCTGACCCAGCTACCCATGCCAATACTGCTGCTCAGGGCACAGAACTGCCTAGTTACATTTCTGACTGTAAACTTGGTTTAGGCATTAGCATTCTCTTGATTCAAGGATAATCTCTACCAAGCTCTTTGATGGGTCTTGAGGTGACTTAAGAGTCCAATCTTTGAGCCACAGCTCCAAACAAAGAAGTTAGTCTCGCCTCTCCTCTCCTTTTCCTTCCTCCACTCTCTTTTCTGCTTCAAGGGCAAGATGCTTTAGCACAAAATGGGCTGCCACTTGGTTGAGGTTGCAGTGCCATTGGAGTCAGTCAGCAGCCAACTCCTCCAAGCTCTTGATGTCAGCATCCAATTTTTTTAAGTATGCCTTCAATGTGTCCTTGTAGCATTTCCTCTGGCACTGCAAGATCTCAGGCCATTACTAAGCTAGGAGTAGCGCACTTGTTTTGGGAGTCGAGCATCAGGCATCCGCACACAGTGTCCAGTCCAGCAAAGCTGGTATTTGAGAATCAACAACTTGATGCTGGTAATGTTGGCTTCAGCAAGGATGTTGGCATTTGTGCAGTGATGGTCCCTTTTGACATGGAGGATTTTACACAGGCATCATTGGAATATGTTTCCAGGCTCTTGAGATAACAATGCTAGGTCACCCCTGTTTCACATTGGTAGAGGAGAGTGGGGATGAGAACTGCTTTGTAGACCTGAATCTTGGTACCTTTCCAGAAATCATCATGAGCAGGAATCCAGGTTTCCATTTCCCATGGAAAAACATGGATTTTCCCCTTTACCCAAAGAAAACACACATTTCTCATTTTAATGGAGAAGCCCATGGTTTCCGCTGTTTTGTAAAGAGCTCTCTGCAGGCTGGCAGAGCTTGACACTGCAAGGGGCTAGGAGGGAGCAGAAGGAGGGCAGTCAGGCAGGGGGCTCCATATGCATGTATAAGCACATGGCCACCAGGCAGCCTTAAGAGCTGCTCCGGTAGGTTGGTGGGGGGGTGCTGAGGCCCATAGGGAGGGAGGGAGGGAGTTGGACAGGGCTGGAGCTGGGGCTTGGGATGCTGTCTAGCTGGGTGGTGCATGGGGCTTGGGGCCCCAATGTGTGGTCACAGCATGAACACCATGCCCCACTGTGAATTGTAAATATATAATACATGAATACATGAATCTATGTTTTGCTACCCCCCACAGGGGCTACGGCAGTCCCTCCAGGGATTACAGTCCCCTACAGGGGTCATGGACCTCCCATGGGCTACAGACCCCCAAAAGGGGCCACTCCCTCCCTCAGGGGCCACACCCCCCTGCAGGGCTCACATGCCCCACCTCACCCCGGCTTGCTCCCCCAGCGCCCTGGATTGCTACCATGCCTGGCCCCATCCCCTGCTGGCTCCTACAACCTGCACAATGGCTGCGCCACCCAGCCCCCCCCACTCTCCCAGACCTCCCAATGGCTGCTCCACCTGGCTCCATTCCCAGCCCCTGATGCCTGCCCCCTCCCCAGGCTCCAGCACTTAAAGGAAAAAAAAAAGCCTCTACTCACCCTCAGAACAGGGTCTGTTGAGGCTCTGGGGCCTCCTGGCAGAGCCAGGGTCCCAGTGTTGGGATCCCAGTGACCCCAACAGCAGCTGGAACTGCTGGTAAGTGCTGGGGGTGGGTTTATTCCCCCCAGGATGCTGGGGTGGGGGGCAGGTATTGGAGGGTCTCAGGGTCTGGGGGGAGGGGGTCGGGGGCAGGCAGGGGCTGGGTCAGGCAGGGAAGGGATTGAAGAGATGGAGAGAGATGGGGCCAGGTGGAGAAGGGATCAGGAGGGCTCAGGGGGCAGGCAGGGGTGGGGCCAGGCAGGGAAGGTACTGGGGGACTCGGGGCAGGGGGGTGGGACAAGACAAGGATGGGATTGTGTGGCTGGGGTAGCAGGGGGTCCAGCAGGGGTCCCCATCATGGTCCCCTCCCCCCTCCTCCAGCCCCTTGACCCCTTACTTACTGGCAGTGGAGCCTGGGTCCAGCTCCCTGGTACTGGCACGCTGCCTGCCCTCATGGGGGCTCTGCCTCATGGGCAGGCAGCATGCTTCAGCACCAGGGCAAGGGCTAACCATAGAGATGCTCTGGCAGCTAGTGCATCTTTATGGAGGACACAGCCTCTGGTTGTTGCCCAATTTTTTTTTTCTGTGTGGGTTTTTTTGACCCCTGGATATCCAGAGCTCTAATGTTGCCCCTGCACTGCAAACTCGCAGCATGGGGAACATTTTCTTATTCCTGCACATGCCTCTTGCAGCATCACAAAAGGGTTGAGATGCTGCAAGAAGCATGTGCAGGCTAATCTGGATGCTCCCTCAGAGAGGTTGGCTATTGAGGTAGGGAAAAGTGCTTGACTATCTCCAGTGTCTTTCCCTTGATGATAATTTGGGAATGGGTGTCACATTCATGGCCTGGAGCAATGTGATAGGGCATGTTAGTCTTCTCAATGTTGAGAGAGAGGTCCAAAGTTTAGTAGGCTTCTCTGAAAAGATCCAGCATCATCTAGAAATTTTCCTCAATGTGCATGAGAGAAAACTACCCAGATTGAAGAGCTCTCCTTCCATTCAGTACTCACTGTAAATTCCAGAAGAAAGGCAGTCTTTAATGGGAGACAGAATGACCATCAGAAAAATGGAGAATGGAGTTGGGATGATGACACATCCTTGCTTGATCCCAGTTCAGATGACAAATGGATCTGTCTCTAATCCCCTACACAGAACATTTGCAGTCATCTGCTTGTGGAGGAGCCTTGGGACTTGATATACTTTTTAGGACATCCAAATCTAGCAAGTACTTTTCACAAGACTTCAAAATGAATGGAATCAAAGGCCTTAGTAAGGTCTGTGAAGGCCATATACAGGTCCTGTGGTCATTCCTAACAGTTTTCTTGAATTTGGTGGGCAACAATTGCCTCACAGGATGTTCTAAAACTACACTAATATTCCAGCAGGACTTCCTCAGCAAGAAGTAGGATGCAGGCAAGGATTTTCCCTGCTGTGGCAAGGGGAGGGAAATACCTTAATAGTTCTCACATACAGACTTATCTCCTTTCTTGAAGTTGGTCATTATGTTGGCATTCCACAGGTCTCCAGGAATATCTTTGTTGTTCCAGATTTGAAGAATAAATTGAAGGAGTCTCAATACAAATTCTTCATCACCAGCCTTGTAGATTTTGACAGGTATTCCATCTGGTCCAGTAGCCTTGTTGTTTTTGGTTTCCTTAATAGCATGCCAGACTTCTTCTAGTGCAGAAGAACTTCTCTGTGGACCAAGACCCTGTGGTGGTGGAGATGCTTGCATGTTCCAATGATCTTCAGAGCTATGTCACGCAGAGTCTCACACACCTGGCAGTCACCCAAGGTGAACACACCTGAAGGAAATTTACAGACAGACAGCTGTCCAACTCCAAGTCCTCAACAGTGGATCAGACAGAGGAAGATGTCAGGATTTCAACAGCTGTAAAGACAGAAGAAGATGCAGCAACATGGAGGTCTCCTTTTGCCTTGGGTTCTTCCTTGCCCCTAGGCCCAGATCTCCACCTTGTAAAGACTGTGTGGTTGCTGTCTTCATGCACTAGCATCCTCATGTTAAATAAAATCACACAAAGGCTTCTACCACAGGAAACAGCATGCTCTCCTGTACCAATCTCCAATAAGCACTGCAGCAATGGACCAGTGGTGATGGAGACAGGACTAGTGAATCCACCTGTTTTCGGCCACAAATCTGTGAGCAGGCTGCAGTAGCCTGATGGTCGTCTTGCACCTGGAATGAGATGGGGGTGCAATTCAGCAGCTGCTAACATGACTGAACAGTCCTATTCAGGATCCCCTCTGCTTACCCCACATGGGGAAGGAGCAGGAAAATGTGCCCTCAATCTAGGCTGTCTTATCTAAGGAGAGATCGAGTAGATAAAAAGGGCAGGGGTGTAGCTCTCTATGTTAAGGAAAGTTAGACATCCCTGCAAACTGATATTGGTGACGAGGGTGGACGACTGGAGATTCTGTGGATTAAAATCCATGGGGAACATGGCACAGGGGACACAGAGGTGGGAGTCTACTACAGACCTCCCACACAAAGTCAAGAGCTTGACCAGGAGTTCACCCGGGAACTGGCTGAGGCCAAATGCTCCAGGACCATGGTTGTCATGGGTGATTTCAACTACCCAGACATCTCGTGGGAGGATGACTCAGTAAAATCCAAGCGGTCGCAAAGCTTCCTTTCATGCATGGATGATCTCTACCTGACTCAAGAAGTCTACGGGCCAACAAGAGGTAAAGCGCTGCTCGACTTGGTACTGGCAACTGGGGATGACCTAATCAGAGACCTAGTGATCAATGGGAAGCTGTGTGACAGCGACCATGAGCTGATCACCTTCACCATCTGCCGTATAGCTGGCAAGTCAGTCATTAACACTGAAGTCCTTGACTTCAGGAAAGCCGACTTTGACAAGCTCAGGAGGCTTGTCAGTGAGGCCCTAAGGGACCACGACCCCAGGGGGAGGGGAGTTCAGGAAGAGTGGTTGCTCCTCAAGGGAGCGATCCTCAATGCAAAAGCTAATTCTATTCCATCTCGGAGGAAAGGAAGCAAGAGGGAATAGCAGCCCCATCTGGCTCTCCAAGGATCTAGCAGACCTCCTGAGGCTAAAAAGAAAGGCCTCCAAAGGATGAAAGATGGGATTCACCTCCAAGGAGGAATATTCTGCAATGGTCCAGTCCTGCAGGGAGCAAACCAGGAAAACCAAGGCTGCAACTGAACTCCAACTAGCTTTGAGTATCAAGGACAATAAAACGTCCTTTTTCAGATATGTGGGGAGCCAGAGGAAAAACAAGGGCAACACTGGACCCCTGCTAAACCAGATGGGGCAACTGACAACTGACACCCAGGAAAAAGCCAACCTAATAAATGGGTTCTTTGCATTGGTCTTTCATCAGTCCCATGGGACACCCATGCCCACTGTGGGACAGGAAGGTCCAGGTGATGGAGATCCCCTGCCCTCCATCAATGCTGACCTCATGAAGCAACACCTTGAGAGGCTGGATACCTTCAAGTCAGCTGGCCCTGGCAATCTACGCCCCAGGGTACTCAAGGAACTGGCAAGCATCAAAGCTCAGCCCCTGGCACAGATCTTTGAGAGCTCCTGGTGCTCTGGTGAAGTGCCCGAAGTTTGAAAGACAGCCAAGGTGGTGCCTGTCTTCAAGAAAGGGAGGAAAGTAGATCTGGCAAACTACAGGTCCATCAGCCTGACCTCTATCCCAGGGAAGGTCTTAGAAAAGTTTATTAAAGAGGCCATCCTTAATGGACTGGCCAATGCCAACATCCTGAGGGGTAGCCAGCACAGGTTTGTTGTGGGTAGGTCTTGCTTGACCAATCTCATTTCCTTTTACAACCAGGTGACCTATCACCTGGACAAAGGAGAAGAGATTAATGTCATATATCTTGACTTCAAAAAAGCCTTCGATCTGGTATCACATGATCACCTCTTGGCGAAACTAGCCAATTGTGGCCTTGGGTCCACCACAATCCACTGCCTGGGAAATTGGCTCCATGGTCAGACCCAGAGGGTGGTAGTTGATGGAAGTCAATCGTCATGGTGCCCTGTGACCAGTGAGGTCTCCTAAGGCTCTCTCTGTCCTTGGACCCATATTGTTCAACATCTTCATTAATGATGTGGACATCGGTGTCAGAAGTGGACTGGCCAAGTTCACCAATGACACCAAACTTTGGGGCAAAGCATCCACACCTGAGGACAGGAGGGTGATCCAGGCTGACCTGGAGAAGCTCAGCAAATGGGCAGATGAGAATCTGATGGTGTTTAACACTGAAAAATGCAAGGTTCTCCACCTTGGGAGGAAAAACCTGCAGCATCCTTATATGTGTGGCAGTGCTATGCTGGCTAGCATTATGGAAGAAAGAGACTTGGGGGTCATGATTGACCACAAGATGAACATGAGCCTGCAATGTGATGCTGCAGCTAGTAAAGTGAGGAAAACGCTGGCTTGCATCCATAGATGCTTCTCAAGCAAATCCCAGGACGTCATTCTCCCCTTATATTCAGCCTTGGTGAGGTCGCAGCTGGAGTACTTCATCCAGTTTTGGGCCTCACAATTCAAAAAGGATGTGGAGAAGCTTGAGAGAGTCCAGAGAAGAGCCAGGCACATGATCAGAGGTCAAGAAAACAGACCTTATGATGACAGGCTGAGAGCCCTGGGGCTCATAGTTTCATAGTGCCTAGGGTCAGAAGGGGCCTAGAGCAGGCCATCTAGTCTGACCCCCCGCCAGTGGCAGGAACGAGTGCCAGGATCACAGGACCCCAGCCAA